>JAIXNV010000832.1:0-17082 GCA_020917445.1 Riparia riparia
TGATTTTTCTTACAATAGCATTCAGGTCTATTAATTTTTTATTTTTTATTTTTTTTTACCATAAGACCATATTTTGGCAAAAATAAATATAATAAATTTGGGGAAGATTAGGACAATTATTTAGTACTTCAGTAACTAAAGGCTGGATTTTGTCAAATGTCACGTTTCAGTAAATTCCTGTAGTTTGAAATTCAGATGATGTTTATTAGGATTAAGAGGGATTGTAGAGGAGAAATAGAAATAAGGGACAGAGAGTTACTAGAATGGAATATAAGAGGTAAAAATGAAGAGTGGAACAAGAGAGAGACGGTTAACTCAATTCAAGTAATATTTGTGTGTAGTTTGACCTTGCAGAAGATTTTTATTGAATGGATCCCGTCGTAGACAATGACACCGTGCATTTTGCAGCGACGAATTTCTAATTACTGAGCTGAGCTTTTCCAACAGCGAGATTTCTTGCAAGTTGGATGCAAACCTAATTATTCCAGGTTTGGTGCTCTGACATGAAAAAAATTAAAAAGGAAGCGCCAAATGTGTGTTATTGCCGATATTCCCGCAGTTATGTACCTCTAGGGTGGTGTCAGGTGGCTCTTTGTTCCAGCCTGTGTGTTTTAGCTGTGCCTCGGGTGTGTGGGAGGAGATGGTTTATGATTGTGTGCGTGGCTTCGTGCACAGTTATGCAAGAGCTTGTTTCTTAAATAGAGGAATCCCAGGGAACACGGAGAGAACACAGCCCACCCACCCTGGAGAACCAAAACCCCCTGCAGAAACCTCACAGCTGCTCCAAGATTCATTCCCGAGGGGGAACGAGGAGAAGGCAGCAGATTTACACGGTACCGTGCTGCGTGATGCAAATGGGTGTTGCGATAATCCAATTTATTTCCACAGCTGGAGGTGCTGTCCACGAGATGGCATCATCCAGTCCAAAGACTCTGGGAACTGACCTGTCCTTGAGGTCGAGGGCAAACCTGCTACAGAGGTGATTCCTGGTGCAGTGGTATATAAGCCAAAAAAAAAAGGGGAAAAAAAAGAGAAAAAAAAAAAAAGGCAGAAAAAGCAAGAAAGCAAAGCATATTTTCAGTCAAAAGTGATTGATTTGCTCCTCTGTGCTTGATCAAGCAAATTAGGCGTGTGTGGAGCCAACTTCTGCTCTGGAGAGTGATGAGAAAGGAAACAGAGGCAGCCAGAAATCCCGATGCCCAGGGTACAGTAACGAAGGCCAGCTAAGCAATGGCTACATCCCAGAAGTTGGTACAGTGCTGGAAGAGGCTGCCAAAGCAAATTTGCTAAGGGAATGTACCTTGGACCTCTTTTTGCAGCCTTTAACAGCAATGTCAGAGCTTCTGGCTTAGAGTGGCAAGGGCTGGCCACAGGCAGAGGGTTTTTGGGAGCACATCAGTGTCTGGGTCTGAGCTTGCTCCATAGTGTGATGCTTGCCCCGGTACCCTGGACATCTCACAGAGGTTTGTCACTCCCACAGAGCCAGGTGTGGGCTGAGCCCCTCGGTTTGGGCTGTTGCAGTGTGGCTGCTCACCGCAGAGCAAGGCCAAGCACACCATTCTGGAGCAAAGCCTCACCCTGGGCACTGCTGCTTCTCTCTGGCTTCTCCTGCAGCACCGAGGCTCTTTGCCAAGCTCTCAGGTGTATCAGGCCAGGTTTCACCTCTGCCATTCCTGTCACAGCTCCTGGAGCCTGTTTGGGAACCAATAACTTAGCAGTTTAATATTAGCCAATAACTTAACAGTTACCAAAGCTGACTGGGAGAAGCAGATATTCCCTCCTGGCTGTTTCGAAGTCTGAAACCTCTGCAAGTTCTTACAATTTCCTCTTTGGCTTTTTCATGCTGCGAGGAGGCCGTGCACCTCAGTGCCTTCCTTCCCCTTTCCCACCCTTCCCTCACTGCCTTCCACAGAGCCATTTCTGCCCTAGGGACTGAGCGTTATTAAATTGCATTCACAGCTCATTAGGGCCTGCCAACTCATCCAAGGGAGCACAAAAGCCAATAGCTCTTGTGAAAAACCATCCAAGTCGGAATGGTGTGTCCGGTTGTGTCCCCGCTCCGGGTGGGAGCTGACCCCCAGCTAGCTCGGGTCAACACAGACAAAATGTTTCCAGTTCGTTTTGGCTTCTCGGCTTGGCAGCTGGACCCAAAGGTGACAGTCAACAGCAGCAGAAGAGAAAAGGCTGGCTCTCAGCTTAGCAGGTTAAAAGATGTTTATTGGCAGAGATCTCCAAGCTCCGAGGCGAGCGGCTGAGAGCTTCCAGGCTGAGAACCCAGCGGCTGAGAGACCCTCTTCCTCCCTCCTACCCCCTATAAGCGGGGGAGGGTCCCAGGGAGGATACAACAAGACAACAAATCAGGGGATTCAGGGGGTAACAAGGTGTGCCCACCCCCAAGCCTCAGACCACTAAAATCCAGAGAAATTTCCCCCAGGCTACCTATCACCTGAAGCCCTCTCCTGGAGATTTCACAATCCGGGAGGGACCCCTGGAGTGATAGACAAGCTGCCCCAGAGAGGGGGGTTGGGGCAGAGGGGATGTTACATGGAGGTATGGGATGATTGACACAAAACACCTTATTATACAGACAACACAAAAGGGATAGAGAATTGGGGATACAGTGAAACGAACCATAACATAAACTTCTTACAAAAATCTAATAAAACAGTTCTGCACCACCACAGAATGGTGAAGGAGGAGGACTCCCACAGGCCTGCTCACAAGCCTTGTGCTGGGCTGCAGCACAGAAGCCTGTCTGAATCTCAGACTCCTCCATCTAGCACAGCCTTGCACCAGCAAATGCGCAGGGCTGGGTCCTGTAGGGCTGGCAGCACATCCCCACCTTGGGAGGAGCCCCAGCACAGCTCTCACAGCACAAAGGCTCCGTGAACAGGCTGCCAAAATGGAGACTTCAGGTTTAGTTCACAAACTTGGTCTCAGATTTTATAGGAGTATGAAAGCTTACAGATGAGCGTGGTGTTTTCCTGTCTTTCTGATATAAATTAATACAAATATAATGATGTTGCACAATTGCACCAGCTGTGCTGCTCTTCTCTCTGAAGAAGGACTAAATCATTAATCAGCCACAGGTTTTAGATATCCAGAATCCAAGGATGGTCTAATAAATGCTCTTGGTTGTGTCATTTCTAACAGAACAGCTACTCTGCATCAGTCCTGTTGGAATCTGCATCAGGTACAGCCTTTGAGTTAATACAGCATCACCATTCCTTAGATATGTTCTAAAATCTTAGGTTTTCCTATAAAAAAATACTGACCCTTGTTGAGCAAAGCCCCAGCACAGTTTCCTGGGGCTGTAGGCACGATAATTCCAGAGTTCTGGGTATAATATGGCAGCAGCAGCAGGACTTTTCCTGTAGTGTGAGTTAATGACTGCATGGCCACCCTTGCAGCCCTGCCTTCCTCGGGGAGCAGATCAGGGAGATGTCACTTCATTGTCCCTGCTGGGAGAGCTGGGCGCCCCCCATAAAGGCAGAAAAAAAAAAAAATTACAACCCTACGGTATTTGGACTTCCCAGTCAAGAGTGTAGGAAATGAGTCTTTAATTCACATTTTCAGCTGTGCAGAGAAAGAGGAAAAAACAATGTTTTCTTATAGTTAGAAGAATAAACTGTTGTTTTATGCATTAGGAAAGAGCTGCCAACAGGGCTTTAGATTTTCTCCCCGAACAAGAATAGTTGCCTTTCAGATACAAAAGTGGGAACAAATGTGCTACTTAGCACATATCTTCTCTCATTTAAAAACCCCCTAAAGAACCATGTTCTCTGCTGATAGAAATCAGCACAGCTCCAAAGTTATACCCTCTGAGATGCTGACCACAGCCTTACAGGCAGAAGTGATTCGAAGAGTAGGACTGTGGCTCTTTTAACACCAGCTTAAAGCCATTGGGGAGCAGGGAAAGCGCAGGAAATGGTTTTGGGAAGCAGCTCACATTTATCTCCGTGCCACCTGGGGCAGCTCTCCATGCAAACCAGGGCTTTTGCATAAAAAATAAACCTTAGGCCCTCCTGCTGATCTACCAAGCACTCAAAGCCGACGCTGTGTTGCATTCAAACAACCGGCTTAGGCTCCATCCTTCCCCAGCCCCAGGCACCTGGCTGGCCCTGGCATCATCTCCTCCACGGATGCTGGTGCTCGTGTTGGGCACGGTCAGGGGGATGCTGGCACCACAGCTGCTGGCTCATGCTTTCAGTTTCTCCATGTAAAGTTTGGGGAAAAAATGAAAAATCCCTTTTTATTTTTTTTCCGTGCAACGTCACCTGCTGTCTAAAAAAAGCCCTTGATCCCTGACTTTCCTCCTTCTCTTATCAGAAAGGTGATGTTTTCACCCCAAGGCGTTTCCAGGGGACAAGAGGAGTGTGCAGCCAGTTCATATAAAGCAATCCTGGCTGGACAGGCCTGCTTCATCTCAGCAGCAAAATTAGCATGATGTTTGTTGTAGCTTTTGCAGCAAAGGAGGCCTGGAGGCAGAATTTTGAGGAAACTGCTGAATGAGGAATGTTTTTGGGAGCGTGGCTCCCGCAGGGAGGGCAGGGTGAGGCAAAGTCCTTGAGTTCTCAGTTCAGCACAGGGCACATCAGAGGCACAAACTGGCTGTGTGAGACCCTTCTGCTGTGGTCAGTACTGGTTTAGCATCAATAAGCAGCGGGGTGGCAGAGCATCCCTAGCAAGGCCACACTGCCAAGCCATTAAGGAGAAGAGATGCTTCCTTGGATGTAAATTCATTTTACCAAAGCTGAAAATAGCCCAAGCAAAGAAAGTCATAATGGTGAATAAGTGCATTGCTAGAAAAGGAGGGAAATGGGTAGGAAAGTGTTTATCTTAAAGCCCATAAATACAGAGTCCTTACAGCAGGACTGGGAAGGTGTGAAAGCCCTTTGGGTGCCCACATGGCCACACTTCACCAGGACTGAGCAGCCAAGGATGGAAGAAACGCTGAATTCTGTCCGAAGAATTGTGTTTTCTTACTGAATTTTAATTAGCTTTCCCAAAATGTCCCTCATTTCTGCACAGTATGTAAAAGGTAGTGCCAGTTATTAATATCTCTAATTTCTCTTTATCTAGGTCCTTACAATTCTACAATTTCCACCACGCCAAATTGAGAATAGCTGCATTTTGAATTCTCCACTGGAATTTTAGCATGATCACACTGTGTTGGCTTCAGACTGACTCTGGAGAGGGGATGATGATGGTGATGTGCCACCTTCAGACCTGCTGGTCACTGCTTGGCACTGGATGCTGAAGCTGGGAACCATCAGGCACAGCTGGATAAAATCAGGATGTGAAGTTGCCTGCTATTAAAAAACCATCTATACCATAAATACTATCAATACCATCTATAGCATAAGGAGAAGCAGTCCCAAACTGACACCCACAAGATCTGCACCAGCAGTCCATGCACCCACTGTCCCCAAACCACAGACACCCCTTGGGTTTTTTAATAAAAATTACTCCCTAACAGGAAAATGTTCCCACTGCTCATACACATGCATGCCCACATGGCTATCAGCTCGTTTTTTCCAAATTAATCCAGACTTCTGTTAAGGGAGAAGGCAAGGAGAAGTTGTTGTTTTTCTTAGGACAGCTGAGGGATGGAGGGAGGAATATTAAGAGGAGAAAGGAAGAGATAGGAAAGAAGTGAAAACAGCCCTTTTTCCCCTCACATAGCATATACTCTGAAGGCAATCTCTTTCTCTGGCAAATAAAGAACTTTTTTTTTCTGTCTGGGAGGTGATTTTTAAGCAGAGCAAGGCTCTGTGTGTGTTAGTGCAAAAGCTCCTTCTGGAAGAAGAAGTGGCACAGAGCTGGGGGATGGGAAGCAATGGCAGGGCAGATGGAGCAGTTGTGCTGGGAGGTAACAGGAAAAATAAATGAGCCTGTGTTGGTTCAAAAACATCACAGATGTGGCTATTCCAGGCTTGCTGGTGCAGCGGGTTCCTGGAACTGTTTGTCTGAACAGCCACCCTGTGTGCTGAGCCCCTGACAAACACAGAGTAACCCAGGGTACACGCAGACCCATGTCACAGTGCTATAATAAGACATCATCAAGCTGCATCCCACTCCAGGAGAATGGCAGGCATTTCTGGAACAGCCCTTTTCACTAACTAAAGGAGCTCTTGTTGGAAAATAACCCCACCTGCTCTAAACTTCATTTTCCCATTTGGTGCATAAATTAAGAGTCAAATAAACTGTGTCAAACAGACACTAATATCCAAAGTTTTTAAGGAAGAGGCAGCAGCAGGCATTAGCACAGGGTCTGGCTCAGATGCATTTTGTTTTTTCCAGGCCTTCATCCACAGCATGATTTCCCAGTTGTTCCACTCTGACTGGGAACAATGGTCCTACCTGCACAGCAGATGCACCCAAGACTAAGGCTGAACATGAACAGTGCATGCACAGTCTCCAAGAAGTCCGAAATCTGAATCCAGGCGATCCCTGGTGGGTGATGTTTGTTTTCCCAAGTTAGCAGAAGGCTGGAAGCAGGTGTACAAGGGCAGGTAGGATGAGCTCTCCGTAATCCCAAGGCTTTTCTTGCACTGGTGAAGTCATCTGCCCAAAGATCTGTGATTATCTGTGTTCAGGTGTCTCTGTCAGATACAGACCCTCCTGTCAGCTCCTTATCATTGACCCTGGCCCAGCATTCTTAGTTAAGGCTGATTAAACTGTGAAAACCATTTGCATGACATTGCTGTGGTGCACATAATCCAGCTGGATGAGGCAGCTTTCCAAGGGTCTGCAGTCTGGGCCATCAGCAGTGTTGAAATGAACAGGCTTTGAGCATGACAGTTTGCATGGGAGATAAACTGGTGGACACTATCACTCTTCTTTATGATTTTTTTTTAAAACACAGAAGTAGCTTACAACAGCAGCTGACAACTGGATTGCTGACATCCAAAACTCAACCTGCTCATTGACTGTTGAGGATGAAAATTATTCAAGTCAAACCATGTCTGCAAATGACACTGAAGCTAATGGACCCAAATACTTCAGGAGGTTGGACAGGTGAGGTTCATGCCTCAGCTCTCCTACAGAATGTCCACCAAGGTCCATTTTGTAAGGGAAACTTTTGCTCAAGTATTTGAAGTCTTACCATGAAGATGGAACCAGGACAGAACTTGCTCTCCAGCAGGCAAGCTCTAAAGTGTGGTTAAGCAGGGACAAAACAAAGGGCACACAGGACCGACAGCTCTTAGTTAAGGGGACTGAACTGACGTGGAAAAGCTCCGTGAGGAAGGCAGTGGTGCACAAGGTGAAACCTCACAGTAGCTGGGTTCTGCTGCCTGCAGAGCACAGATTAGATCTTATCTGGCTACACAGGCACTGGAAACACACAGACAGGGTAAAACACGGCTCAGCCACACTCAAAACGTGACCCATGGGAATAGAGAGTGGCTGGATTCCTGTCTGGTGGGACGGTGATCAGCTGGGAGATGCAGTGTGTAGAGAAAGGACAAAAACCACGACTCCATTTAGGATTTGGGAGAGAGAGGAAGGAAGACAAGGGGAGAGGAAGGTGTGAGGATGCAGTCATGTGGTGTCCCCACGAGCACAGTGAGGTGGTGGGAATACAGAGTGAATGCTTTGTCTGGGAGATGCTTTTGGAGCAATGGCAGCCTGGGGGTTGTAGGGATCTGGCAGGAGGTTGCTCCTGCCCGGTGATCCCTGTCTCTTTCCACAGCTGCTTTGGTGCTCACTTTCCAGGAGGTCTGGCTCACCTCTCCTGCACAGAGCCAGGCCCCAGCCCAACCATGGAGCCTCAGAGCACATCACAGAACCATGGAGAGATGTGGGGCACCACTGTTTATTTAATCTCAGATAGAGTGAGGCGGAAGAACAGCTGGTGAAGAGATGTAGCATTCACTCCAGGACTTTGGTTTAGTTGGAGACATGGACAAAATGACCCAGGGACTGAAGTTCAGGTGTCCATGAAGGGCTGTGTTAAGGCCCAAGAGCCTCAGTGAGACTAAAGCAGATTAAAACGTGGCTGGGATGATGAGGCCACCAGCTTCTCAGTTTCCCCCTCAGTAATGAGGATGAAGATGATGATGTTTATCAAAGAGCATGCAGTGAGGATAAATCAAGACAAGGGTCTTGATGGCAAATAGGACAGAGACTGTCATATTCCAGCAGAAATTACCACAAAATTGAGGTGAGGAGCCTCTTTGTGACAGATGCTGGGGTTTGATGTGCCTGCAGAGCAGCCACTGCTCATAGCCCTGTGCATGTGTGGGAGACGAGGGACAGCAGGCAAACAAGAGCCTGTGAAGGCATTGTTCAGCCCACAGGTGACTTGAGAGACAGTTTGGCAGCTCGATGATGGGGGGAAAAGTGGGGTTTGCTAAACGAAAGGAGCAAAGTTGGATAAAGCATTCTGGCTTTAATCACTTTGTATGCCCATGCATATTTAATTAAGGGAGAGTGCCTAAAATATGCTATTCAATTAAATGAGTTTTCAAAGAGCACAAAGTGAACTCCAGTTCCATCAGAGAAAGACGCCTTCCTTGTGGCACAAGGCTTGGAGACACAGGTTTGATTAAACACCTTGTAACAACCTTTGTGGGGCTGTAGCTTTCACAACAATTATGTGAAAGCACATTTTCCCACCTGAATTATAGAGCTCTGAAAAATGAGGTCCACCTTTCTGCTAAAAACCTTTCCCTCACCATCAAACTGCATAACTCACCCTCTGGAGATCCTTTCACAGTTTGCTCACATCCCAGCAGGCATGAATTTGCACAGTTGGAAGAATCTCACCAGCTGACACCGGCCATGGCATCCTGAAAGTCAGGGATTCCAGTAAAGCTTTCCAAAAAAATGTTTGAATTTGCTAAACACAGGCAACTTCTCTTTTCAGATCTGGCAGTGAATGAGGCTTTTGGCTACAATTGCAAAGCTGGATGTCTTCTTTGCTTGGCAGCTCATCTGGTAATTATGTTGTGGAGATGGAGTATGGCTTGTGAGAAGTGGAGGGCACGGATTGAGCCCTTGAGCAGCTTCGGCTGAGTTCCATCACTTGTTTGCTGGTGGGGATGTTTGCTCTGTGCAGAGCAAGACAGTGATTAAGCCTAGATCCAAAAGTTCATCCCAAGTTCACAGCTACTCCATGAGTAATGCCTGGTCCTGTGACCAGGATTATCCCCTGTGTTAGCTGTCCTCTGTCAATGCAGCTGGCAGGTTTGAGCTCAGATATTTGCCCTCCACGGAGGAAGAGCTGAGCTCCAGGCACAGCCCAGGGCACTTCTGATGTCCCTGCTCTGGAGGAAAGATGCTCCCATGGTTTTTCTGAAGCACCCACTGAATTTGGGGCCTGTCTGCCAGGGAGCACTATGACATGGCTTAAACCCATTGCAAAATCATGTTTTATGTAAAGAACAGAAATTCAGACTTGGATAAGCTCAGGCTTATGTGAAACTCTACTTTCCCCTTCCAAGCCAGTGGGTCCTCTTTCTCACGTAGGTCCTCTTTACCCATTTACTTTTTTTCTTTCAACTTCTTCATGAGATTTTAATTGGTCCCACCCTGGATTTGAGGATCTCCAGCTTCCCATGCTAAGGGAACCCTGCTAAGGTTCACTCAGCTATTTCAGGGCTGGATGAGGATGGGATATATCTAGGAACATTTCTGTTGTGTTTCCATTGTCGTCTATGCAACATAACCCTGTTGCAGCCCTAAATAACATATTGGGATGGGGAATCTGCCCGTTGATAAAAACCAAAACACCTCTTTTGGGTTGATTTGGGCAACAGGACTCTGTTCTGACTCTTGTCCCATTTGCCCAACACTGGCTGTTGGCACTGTGCTGCTCCTTGCATGTGAGTGTCAGCCTGGACTTAATGTGGTGACTAAAGTTAATTAGCAAAGCTCCTTCTCCTGTTGTTATTCACCAGCATTAATGTCTGTGGAAGGAAAGGACAAAATGAGCCAAGTTCATTTCAGTCCTGTGAAAAACACGGAAAAATAGCAATGTTCACCAAATGGGAAAAAGAGAAAATGAGGAGATAAAAAAAAATCAATTTCCAGCTTCTAAGAGGACCTTACCAATAACAACATAAAAGATAGCTGAGTGTTCTGCTTAAATGAAAAAAGTGATTACTTCACAGGCAAGTGAATGGTTTTCCATATCTTCTTCCTCTGCCTCTGTTATTTAATTTTTTTTCCCTCCACTTTTATTTGTTGACTCCACTGGTGTGGTGAGATGGTGCTGGAGGCTATTGACATTTCTCCTTGGTGCAAGTGGAGGTGACATCCAGAATAAGTCACCTCCTTTGGAGGGGATGAGTCTGGCCTGTGACCCCTGGAAGTGAGTTGTGCTGATGCAACATTCACATGGCTCAGACAAACACAACAAGCTCAGGAAGATGAGAGCTCATAGTGCATTTATAGCCTTAACAGTGAAATCACACAAAGCTGTGGTGCACCCTCAGGGCAAATGTGGACCCAGTGCAAGCATGGGACAGGCTGGAGAGGGAAGAGAGGTTCTTCTGTGGTTCCAATCAGCATGACCATGACTACTGAGTGCTTCACAGGCACTCATATCTGGCTCCTAAGTACTATTTTGAGGTTCACAAGCCAAGTTCCCTGATGGATAATCCATTGGACAGAAGAACAGTGCAGTATGCAGCTAAACCAGCCAAGCCCCACATCCTTGAGTCCTCTTCTGTGCTTCCAGCCTCTCCAGGCTCGCTGATGTCCAAGCAAGAAAACATGACTTTCCAGGGAGTAATATCTGGATCTCTTCTCTCAACTCTGACTTACTTATTTTCAGTAGACTTCTAATTTTCAGTAGACTCCTCATTTTCAGTAGACTCCTCTTTTTGGGCTGGTCTGTGATGGAAATGGGTACGAAAGCCAAAATTTTTGGGGGTTGGAGATGACCCACAGGCACATGCGCAGAGACGGTGCAGAGAGAGGTGTAATCAGATAATCCCCCCCTTCCTGAGGGCACGGGTATTAACCCCACTCATAGAAGACAGTCAGGTTCTAAAGTCAAACTCTCGGGAGCCAGGAAACCCCAGAACTAACAGCCTGCACAGCCACAAACGAGGGCCTTTCTGCACATCAAACGCGAGGCATCCTTTAATTATTTGATCACCTATCATTTGGGGTTATTTTAATCCGGCGAATCGCTCCAGGCCACATTAACACTCGCTGCTCAAACCGCACGCTGCCTTCGACGTTAATTTCCTCGCGAGCGCCTGTGCGAAGCCTCGGCGCCTGATCAATATTAATGCGTTTATCTGCACAGCGCTCCTGCCATGTCACCAGCTGGGGAACTGAGCCGCAGAGAGATTAAGGCCAAAATGATCAAACGCGCTCGCTAATTTTGGGCGCTCGATTTGCAGCGCCGGGGATCTGATCTTTCCCCGAGCGCTCAGCGTTTCACTGCGCTTGGTGTGCCTGAAGCACGGCTCCCGCTGTCTCCCAAGGCAGATCCATCCTGAGTGCCCTGCGTGGGGCAGCAGGAATAGGAAGGAGAAGTTTTTTGGGCAGCTCCTTTGCTGTGCAGATGAATTTCCTGTGCTGAACTGTTGAGAGCAAGGGAGAAATCCTGGGGAAAATGAAAAACAAACAAAACCCAAGCCAACCTGTATTGGCCATCAGTGCAGGCCCGGGTGGCCAAGAAGGCCAATGGCATCCTGGCGTGTATCAGCAACCGTGTGGTCAGCAGGACCAAGGCAGTGACTGCCCCCCTGTACTCGGCACTGGTGAGGCCACGCCTCAGATCCTGGAGCCAGGTTTGGGCTCCTCATGACAAGAAAGACATTGAAGGGCTGGAGCGTGTCCAGAGAAGGGAACAGAACTGGGAAGGATCTGAAGCACAAATTTGATGAGGAACAGCTGAGGGGGTGTTTATCCTGGAGAAAAGGAGGTTCAGGGAAGATCTCATTGCTCTCTACAACTCCTGACAGGAGGCTGTACCAAAGTGGGGGTTGGTCTGTTCCCCCAAGTAACATGGGACAGGACAAGAGGAAATGGTCTCAACTTCTGCCAGGAGAGGTCTAGATTGGATATTAGACAAAAAATTCTTTACTAGAAGTGTTGTCAAGCACTGGAACAGACTGTCCAGAGAATTGGCTGAGTCACCAGCTCCGGAGGTATTTAAAAGACATGTAGATGTGGCATTTGGGAACATTAGTAGTGGCCTTGAGAGTGCTGGGACTTGATGATCTTAAGGATATTTTCCAATTTAAATGATTTTACAGCATCAAACTGGAAGTCTCTGGGAACCTTGGTTTTTTTGGATATTTTTTACAGCTTTTCCATCCTTACATCATCACCCAGTATTTCTGCAATATAAATTTTGGAGATGTAAAGTCCCAAAGTATTCCCCTCAAAACCCAAGTGTGCAAAGCAAATTCTGCCAAATTAACAAGAGAAAGATCCAGATCTCATTTTCACCAGTACTTATCTCATTGGTGGGGTGCAGCCTGTTGGATCCAGAGCCAAACCTCCAACTTCACAGCCCAGGGACTGAGAGAGGAGGTGCGTGAGCAGGGCTTGTGTCAGCCATGCAGCTCCCTGAGGTTACAAATAACCAGTGATTTCACATGGAGTGCTTCGCACCAGGGAAACACCCACATTTGGGACCCCAGAGCTCAACATCAGGAACTGAGTAGGGTGTGTGGTTTTGCCATTTCTAGCTTTTGTCCCTGGGAACATCTCCTGTCCCTCCTCCCTCTGTCCTGCCCATCTCTCATCTATTCCCTGCTCCCTGTGTGAGTCTTGCCAGCTCTCCCATTGCCCAAATCTATCTACACCCCCTTGTTACTCCTCTGTCTTCTGCTTTGGCAGTGATAGGGTTTCTTTCCCTCCCACTACACTTTTACATGACCGTGATTTATGACCCTGGGTTTAAAGATTTATTGCAATGTACACATGGCACAGCAGCCTCTAAGTGATGTATTTAGCCTGGTTATTATTCTCTTATACAGCAATTTTTCCAAAGTGAAACAAGCAGCCTCAGTTTTTGTAGTCAAAACTCTTGTCCTCTAACTTCTGAGGTTTATTCTGATGAGAATAAAACCAGGAGGGGAAGCAACTTAAAGAGGTTGGCTGGCATCTCTAAACCTCACGAGTAATACAAGCACATGGGAGCTTAACCAAGCACCAGATGGTCTTCAGACAATTAATTGAAGGTTGAGGATTCACATCTACATCAGCTCTTGTTCATTCCTCTTTACAGAAATGGTTAAAAACCTGACAAATTTAAACCCCCTCCTCCCTCTGAGAAAAGCAGCAAAGACAGCAACCACCTATCACCTCCTCTCCCTTGCTTTTGCATGTTTTAGGACAGTGTTTTACCTATCTAAGATGAGCAAGGACCTTAGGTCATCTTAGAGAGCTTAAACTGATCTAAGGCTTTAATGTGCTTAGAGGTGGTAGAAGGACATTGATTATATTTAACCCTAAAAGCCCACAAACAACTGTGTACCGAAAAGAAATCTCTTGTTTGGCATGGATTTGTGTTTCCTTCTTCACATGCATCCTCTTGATGTACAGACCAAGTCAAAGTCCCCTAAAATCACTGAGAAGTCTTAAATCAGCTTAAAGGAGCACTGCTGTTGGCGTCAGCAGCAGCAGGTTCAGCCTTCTGTTGTGGACATTCTTAGAGCCAAGTTTATAATTTTCTGTACTGAACTTGTGGTGTCAAAACTGATCTGGAAAACATTAAAACCCAACCATAACCACTAGTTTCAGCTGTGGTAAAAATCCAACCTCAGTGGTTCCCCATCAAAGTGCACCTTTCCAACTGCAGTTTTTAAAATTACTATCCAATTCAAGAAATAGAAGCTAGCCATTTTTTTTCCTAAATAAGCAATTTTCTCATTTAAATAAGTATTTGAAATTGTCATTTATGAGAAGCAATTTTGTCTCTCTCTTTTGTTAAAGAAAACCTTGTCATGATTTTATTTTCTCATGACTAAGCAAAATACCCAAGAGGATTTCCTCCAAATTTCCAAATGGGGCACAGGCTGGAGCTGCAGCATTCCCATCATTAGAAATGCCAAGAATGCTGTGAGTTTGGATGGAATTATCACCGTGCTAGTCAGACCTGGCATCTCAAAAAAATTAAGCCCTGTGCTGCCAAATGTGAAGATGCCTTGCCCCAGGATTTTACTTCATCTCAGGCTTTTCTCAGAGGCTGTGAAGCATCCAAATGTCATTTTGCTTTGAGTCTCTTGCCAAGATCTACACTTGTGTATGACAGTGTTGCTCTCACTGCTCATGGGAGCAGACCATCACTAAACCACCTGGATCCTCCTCTGTGTGTGTGTGTGACACCAATAAAACACCTTCTCACAGGGATTGGCCCGAATTTTTTCTGTCATAAGCTGAAACCCCACTATCTGAGGTTGCTACGTGGCAGGGAAGGCAGCAGAGAACAGCTGTGGGCTTGAGTGCTGTTTGCTTTACACTGATGCTGCTCCCAAGCTTGAACGTGAGGTTTTAACCCTAAACATGGCCATGGACTTGTGGGTGCTCTTCTCCTGGGCTTGGACCTCAGCAGCTGAGCCACAGCCACGTTTCTGATGTTCTTGCAGAAATGCATCAATAGTGCTGATTTGTAATTTGAAAGGAAGATGATATTGTATGACTCAGAAACGATGCTGGGAAAGAGGTCTGATCTTATGGTATTTAAACACAGGAAAACCAGGTTGCCTGTGGAAAAGCTTGAAAACCAGACATGATTCCTTTATTGATGCTTATGATAAACTGATTTGTACAGTGCCCATATTAAGGGTCAGCAGGGAACGTGGCCAGGCACAGCCCTACAGCCCATGACCAGCCCCAACATCAGTTGGAAGGATCAAGCAGTAAAAACACAGTTACAAATACTACTCCAAAAATCATATCGCTTTATCCTGGAATAAAATATCTCATATAGAAGTCGATTTTGAATCTCTCCCCTAAATTTACAGTATTTCCAGAGAAGGCCTTAAAAAGGAGCTGGAACTTGTCCACCTGCAGGGTCAGGGTTTGGTGTTTTGCCGTGTGGAGTGGTTGGGCGCAGCCTGTGAAGCTGTCTCAAACACACCTCAGCCACACCTGCTCATTAGCCATTTTCTGATACAGCCCTTGGCAGAGCTGCAGAGCATGCCCAGCTGATGAGAGATGGCCTCTGTGCAGCCACTAAAAGGGCTTGAGTTGATGTTTTACTGTCAGTCTTAACGCTGCCACTTCTGTGCATTTCATTTTACCGCTCTATTACTGCTCCTGTAATTGGTTTGTGTGTAATTAAACGTTGAACGCAGCCGTGCAGATCCCCACAGCTGCAGCACACCCTGCTACTCGCAGCCGCTCCAGAGAGAACTTTCCACGTAAGATTTTTAATTTTTTTAGAAATACTTGTTCTTCAGATAGCTACAATAGCTCTGCAGGAGCCTGTCAGTCAAGCAAGATTACAGACTGCCTAAATTCAGGCTGACATGACAGACTGTAATGACTTTGAAGGGGCTTTTATGGTCTATTGTGCCAGTGGTCCCTGACTAACAGAAGCATCTCCTACAATTCTCATTAAAACTGTAATGGCCTTAGAGACTTCTATATTATCAGTTACTTCAAATGTGAGTTATTTCATCCCCCCCCCCAAAAAAAAAAAAAAGCACATTCATGCAATACTAAAGGTGTAGTATAAATAAGGAAAATAGAATTCAGATTTTACGCAATTTTGATGCTGAGAAATTGCAACATTGGCAAGGATTTGAGCAATTGTAAGTAAAATTTTTGCTTGCTGAAAGCCAAAATGAAGAAGTGGATGACACTGTGTGTGCAGTGAGATTTTAATGTGATGCCATAGGGACCAATGTGGTGTCATAAATAAGAGTGGTGGATGATTTTGGGATGCCATAGCCCCAAGGAAAGTTACGACGCTCATCTTCTGGATGGATGAAGCTCTTTGGCCTCCACCGTGCTGGAGGTCAGGGCAGACCATCACACTTGCCCTTCCTGGCTTTACACTCTCTCAATCTTCTCCTGAGGGCAGGAGCATGGCATGTCTAACACCATATGATTTACACGTGAAAGAGAGAAAAAATGTCACAGCTGTGCTGTTTGAAGGGTAACTTGGATTTTGTAGTCTGCTGCATGTTTTTAGGTCAGTCACTTCTTTCATTTCCCAGGTATGCAGGGGGGATGTGAGGCTGCCTGGGGACTCCTGGTGACACGTCCGTGGAGTAGATTGTAAATTCTGCGGGTAGGGAGAAGATGGAAATAAGTCAGGAGCAGAAGGAAACCCGTTCCAAAGTTCGTGCTGTGACAGCACACAGACATCCAGTGTAGGGAGTCTCAAGATGTTTGGGCTGTCCATGAGTATGGACAACCAACAGGGCATCAGAGGGGTGCAGTAATAAACCACAGGAGCTGGCACACCCAAAGACAAGTGGCTCTGCCCAGCAGAGGGTAGCATTGACCAAACACCCAACCTGTACTCAAGGTTTACACTTTCACCTACCTAGGAATGCCCACCTCCGTCACAGCCCCTTTGAGATGAGAGGCACAGCTTAGCCCAGACCCAGGGAAAGCTTCCCAGGCATACACTGTGCAAATTCTGCTCAAAAATTACAAGAAACCTAGAAAATCAACTCTCAAAATAGAATTTTAAGGAATCTGTTAAAAGACACAATACATGTTAAACAGTAAAGTGCATAGTCACATTTGTTTTAAAGTAAACGTTATTTAGCTCCTTGTGTTTTGATTTATTTTCAGTCCTGATCTGATGATCAGGTTTGGAGTTGGTCAGGTTTGGGGCTGCCCCTGAGGCACCGGAGTGCCTGTATCGCCAACAGCAAAGCCTCTGATTCGGTCACTTAACTTGGGTGTCCCAAAAGAATTGCACTTTTTCAGTGCCTTACATATTCTAAAACCGAAGCCCAAAGACCTTAACTACAAACACGTCTCAGCGCAGACTCTCATTTTCTCTGCTGTCTGACGAATCCTGCCTGTCACCCCGCATCAGAGCTCAGCCCGTGCCCGATGTGACGACGCTAGAGGTCTCAGTGTCGCTGAGAAAAAGCTGCTTTTAGCAATAATCGCAGCCACGCGTGTGTGTGGCAGTGCGAGAGG
>JAIXNV010000833.1:0-17079 GCA_020917445.1 Riparia riparia
TTTACTATATTTTTTATATTTTTAAAAAATTTTTGGCACTCTGCTGACTGTCACAAAGATAATGCTCAGAATGTACAGGTCTGGGCTAAAAACTGTGCAGAGAAGACCTTAAAAATGGTATATTAGCTGAATACAAACTCGGTTCACAGCATATTTAGTTTGAGCCTTCTGACCTTCAGATCTTACTGTACAAACACCTGCAAACCAGTAGCTCTTTGTAAAACAGAGGTGGGATGAGAGAGGGGAGAGGAGCATGAAGTCTGTCTCACTCTAAATCCCTCATTCATTTTAACAAACAGGAATTACTGCATCATTAGATTTAGTGGCAGTACTTAAAACCAAATCAGATTTGGCGAGAGGAAAATAAAGCTACTGACTCCTGACATTTGCAACTTCAAGTATATTAGACCAGCTCCTCCATTTATATTTAGTACACCAGTAAAGAAAGCAGCAGTCTCTAATTAAACAGACACAGCATAATCTTCGCTGAGGGATCAAGCGCACCAGAAACCTTCCCCTTCCTGGTGCCACGGCTCCCTGGGAAGCCAGGCTCTCACACGGCTGCAGAAACGATCCCAGCCGGGTGAGTCACCATGGCTATCCCCCAAAGGGCATGATCCAGACGGCCTCTGGAAACCGCTGCTGGCAGATCAGCTGAAAGAGAGAAATTGAGACAAGATCCCAATTTTGCCTGCTCCAAAAGGATTGTTTTATTCTTCTCACTTTGTCTGGACCAGAAACCCCCTCCATGCCTCCACTTGTCTCCCTGTTGAAGGGGGTGACAGCCATCGTTTTAACTTCACTGACACCATCCTGGGTTCTACAAGCCGGAAGAAACTCCCATGATGTGCCTCTTAGTGTTCAAAGAGAGCCTCCTGGAAGAGCTCCTGTGCAGCAAGGTCTCAGCCACTGCTTAGCACAAGGGAAAGGGAAAGCAGAACAAATTGGAGGGGACAGAGGGTTTCAATTTGGGAGTGCAGGGCTCTCTCAAACACTGCCAAAGCAGTTTTTGATATCCCCAAGATTTACAGCTCTCACCTACTTCTCCAACTCAAATCTTTCAAGGAATTTACTGATTTCCTACAAGCTCTACACTATAAAACAATCCCAGTTCTTTTCACGTTTGCACTTGGCACAAACAATGTTGGCATTGCTTGGACACATGCTGCCCAAATTCAGAGAATAAAGATGAAGGATGCAATTTCCCTTTAGCTTTACATTCATTATAAGAAGCACTTTCCTTAAGTGATCCTACTCACTCCAAGAAAATTGTAGCTATTTTATATCATGACATTCAACCTACAGGAAACAGCAAAGAAAGAACTGAAGAGGAATATTCACAGAGAGGAAACAGCAGGAAAGGGACTAAATTAGTATCTCAACACACAAAAAGTTTTCCAGCTCCGTTTCACTTCCTGGGCCAGCTGAGAGTCACCGAGCTGCGCCCAGCTGAAAATGTGAAACTCAATCCCAAGATTTCCCCTGACAATCAAAGGAAGGGTGGGAATCTCTCAATGAGCCTGCCCAGGAGGTGGAAATACAGTATATCTGGCCAAACCTCATTACAGGGTATCTCCTGCCTTTCTCTCCTCTGCTGCTTGCTCACTGTGACATCCAAGCTATCAGTCACACAACTCATCAGCACGCAGTCGCCTGTACCCCCCCTGCCCACAGCCTCTGTACACTCCCCAGCATGCAGCAGTAATTGCCTTTCCTATTAGCCCACAGCGACAACAGGCGCCATGGCAACCAGCAATGATTTTAATAAGCTTGGTCTGTTTTCAAGGGCAGCACACGCGTGCCGGCACATGAGCATGTTGCAGACACGCGCCAAGGGGAAGGAGGACCTACCATCAAATACAAAGGCAGAGTTGAAAACACACTTTGATAAGAGAAACCGTGGATGAGCAAACATTTACCCCCCTCCTCTGCAGGAGGAGCGGATGTCCACTCACTTCTAAAGCACTGTGGATGTGAGAGAGGTTGACAGCGGCATGGTGGTACATGCAAAGGATTCTCCTTGCAGAGCTACAGATACTACCAGGTGATAGAAGTGACGTGCAGCTGCACTGTGGGTACATCGTGCCACATCACCCCACACACTACTGCTGCCAGCATTGCTGAGAAGGGCACAGCTAGCACTGGACACCAGCTTGCCTCTTGAAAGGACAGCAGAGGCAACACATCCACCATGGTGGAGTCAGCTGGACTTAGAGATAAATTCCTCTCTTTGGCATTACTTATTTTCTATGAGGTCATGAAAAGAAACTCAGAGTCAAATGGAGCGCTGAGAGAAAGGATTACTTCTTTCAGAACCTATTTACACCCAGCTTTGCCTCGAGGTATGATTTCACACCATGCATCCCAACACAGAGTCACTACACAGAGGCTGTGCCCACTGTAAATAGCCCACAAACACAAGGGGTGTCATCAGTCAGACCAACCAACACCAGGTGGTCTAAAGCTGTCTAATCCAGTAGTACAGATACAACATTGGCAAATCATAAATTTAATACTACTGAGTTTTTTTTCAAAAGCCTTTTGAAGGTTTAATCAGCTGTCCATCATCCACTCACCAGCTGCTACAAAAGGAAAATTTCTGCTATACAAACTGCACCAGTATCTGTAAACTCCACATAAAAGACTCGGAGGAAACAAAGAGGAGCAAACGTGACACAGCGAAGCCCAGAATTCCAAACTGGCTGCAAAGCTAAGCATATAGTATCACCCCAGTCTCACAAGCTATGCAGACTTCTGCAGGAAGAGGGCATTAAAAAATCAAAAAAAAATTAAAAAAAAAAAAATCTGTAGCACCTTTTCCACCATAACATGTATTTTGCACAAGCCTAAAGAAAATATGAAACATCTAACAACAGGATGCAGATTCATATACATAATTCTTTTGAATTTTGGTTCTAGGGAAAGCTGCTGTAAAGTGCTGCACAGAAAGCTGATGTAGAGTAAGGCAAGAGCAGTGGGCAGTTCACCATGTGTTCCAAAGAGCCTCCAAGGACCACCCTTTAGATGGATCGGGCGGCAATAAAGGAGGCCACCTAAATCAAACAAGGAGAGGAAAGATGGCCTACTGAACCCAGTGCTCTGAGATTTCTGCTCCTCTGCAGGTGACCTGAGGGACTTGTTTCATTTCTCTGTGCATTACCTCACACCACCTTTCTTCCTAACATGAATACTATGCAATTAGGATTTAAGAAGGGCTCAAATCCAGGATAACTGAGAGGCTAGGCTAAAGAATACAGGGATATTTAACTGCTAAAAACAAAGGATTAAATCAGTGAACAGGAACCAAGAGTTCTGTTTTGATTCCTGTAATGCTATCTGCCTTGAATAAACTCTGTGGATACACTAGTCTTTGGCTAGCCCACACATGACAGAAAAAACTTCCTGCTACCTAGTGACTGAGCCACACGGGAAGCAGTAGACAAAAAAGACTTCTGGGAACCTACACTGTTCTCTTTATCTGCCACCTGAGCCATCACTATTAACCCCTCCCCCAAGCAGTAACACTATTTCATTTCCCTGTACATCCTCCCTTTCCAAGCAGCACATGAAAATTATGCTCCATCCTTGCCAGATTCTTTGCTGCCCAGGGGTTTAAATACAGCAGCAATGAATTGACAGGTCTTGTTAATTTAATTCAGCTACATGGGAAATCTGTAAACAGAAGCACAAGCCATGACAATACTATCAGAGGGCTCTGAACACATAAGTGAAAAATTTGCTTTTGGTTATCACTGCTAACCATGCAAGGAAGAAGAAATTTTCCTACTGGATATTTTATATTTTAACTGTTTAAGCTCTTGCAGGTAAGAAGAAAGTTTCCTACAGCCAACAGCGCTTTTTCTACCCTGCTTCACACACAACACGCTGAATTAGCATTTGACCAGACACACTTCCAGCAACTCCAGTCCAGGGCTAATTTAACAGATGTGACAGTACCCCTTGAGTCACCAGGGAAGGCAGGACCACCTGCCCTGGCTCCACTGGGACAGGAGATGACTGATAACCACATCCCATCCTCCCTTCCCAGTGCAATCTTATTTTCACAGTGCAGCCTGTACAAATGCAACAGTAATTTTTTCCAAGCAATTTCATGAAGATAGTTGCCTCCACGAGGAGCACTATGCAGTAACTGTCTGTATAAAAGCACATTGCTCAGTGAGCAAAGCTAATCATCCAACAGACTCTGCACCCCAGGAAATTCCATACAAGACACAAAAATATTTACCTGCCAAGCGAAGTTGGGAAGCTCTCCCCTACTTAATGTGACTATATTCATTATCAAAAATCCTGCCCAGAAAGTCAGAGGCACAGAAAGCCATATAATGGTAGGAATTCACCCATGGAAGAGGAACAATGCCACATGTTTACTCCTGCCCAAGGGGATCCAGAGATTTAGGGATTATCTTTAAAATCCTGTCCTAAAAACAAAAGCAAAAATTGCCAGTCACAGAACCAAGCAGACAGTTCTAGAGGCCTCAGAATCTTTAATTGCAAACTTCCAACATTTCAGGCATCGAGAAATTGGTGACGCAGTATAAGAAATTGCTTAGGAGAATGTACATCAAATCTGCATTTCAGACTAACCCTGAGGATCAGGTAAACTACACAAGCCAAACAAAGCACTTGATAATACTGTGCCAGCAAGGATGGTCAGTTTGTCCAGTGTACTTCACCTTTTCCAGACTATATGCATTATCTATTTTTCAAGCACCAAATCCAAGAGAACCAACTTCACAGAATACCTTACAACAGATATGAGAGCCCAAGCACAGAAATTTTATGTTTATTCAAACACAAACTTCATAAAAGACCTCACTAACACCTTGTCAGCAACAGTGACTAGCTGACATCAGGCATCTTGGAAGATTTCAGCACAAAGGAGAATCAAGCACATCCATCTCCTGCTAAAATTCCCAAGGATGGTCAGGGACAGGCACTACTTCAGGCAGACTGTCATCACATTCAAGTCACAGCCAGAGGCCTTCCAATTCTGAGGCAACAGGACCATTCTCTCCAATTTGCCTGCAGATTTCACACATCTACTGAAACCCAACAGAAACAAGAACATAGGAAGATCCAGACGTACTGAATCACTATCTATTCCCCATCTACATATTAAAACATAAAGATAGGCTTGTCTTCCTCTGCACATAGAGATGCCTCATAGTTTTGGATGCCAGAAAGGGTAAGAAAGGAGAACTGGGTCACCAAAGGTGAAAAATAGTGCCCGCTTCAGAAAGGATGGAACAAATGCTATATCAAATGCCACACTGCTAAGCAAGCCAATACCCCTATCAAAACTCCAATGGAGCTGCCAAACTCTGCCCCATGAAGCTACCAAGCCTATGAGCTACTCCTGTGGTAAATGTCTGCACTAATCATGAGATCCAAAAATGAAACAAATACCATGCTGGGGGGGGAAAAAGCAAAAACTATCTTCCTGTTTTCACTACAAAGGTCATGCCTATTTAAGGAAACCTTCCCAAGAAACATGGACATGCTCCATCACATTCATCAACTAAGAGTCCAGAGTTAACTGTAATCACTCATCAAAGAATTCCTAGTCCTTAAAGGGGTCGTAGTTGAAGCAAACCCAACTCATTCTACTTTTGGCATGCAAAGCAGTCCCAAATACCTGATACTGCCCAAGATGAAAATATAAACCCACTGACCAGCAAAAAAGGAATTCTTATGTAACCCTTTAAGCAATGAATAATAAGAGGAAAACACACACACAAGAAGTCTCACAGCACCTCCATCTATTCAACACCTTCCCCATGGGAAACAACCATCCCCAGGAGAATTTATACATCCATCTGGCTAAAAGTCAGAGATAAATTCAGATGTGTTATCAGACCTATGGACAGAGTTTTCAAGACAGAACATGAAGCATGAATAATTCTCAGTGGTGCTAATTTTGTGATTTATCAACAGATAAAACTTATTTTTTTTGAAACTGTAGCATTTGGCACTGACTATATGATATTCCTGTTGAAAGCCAGAAGACATCAGGCAAGACGGTGAAATGCAGCAAGCCTCTTCTAGAAGGATCTAATTAGGGGACAGACAAACACAAAAACCAGGCCAAATTA
The DNA here is from genome assembly GCA_020917445.1 of Riparia riparia. Taxonomy (NCBI): domain Eukaryota; kingdom Metazoa; phylum Chordata; class Aves; order Passeriformes; family Hirundinidae; genus Riparia; species Riparia riparia. The sequence continues at coordinate 6,114 of JAIXNV010000833.1, forward strand.
TGAGCATAATTTCAATTTCCTGGCAAAGCCACACACAGATATATATATATACACACACACATATATATATAGACAAGTATCAATTGGTCAGACAATATATACTTAAATACCAGTCTTAGCCTCATTCACCACATCCATCACAACAGCATTGATGGATCACAAGTGGGCACTGAGAGAAGGGACGGACAGATTGTATGCTGGTCTTGGCTTTCGTAGAGTTAATTCTCTTCACAGTAGCTGTTCTGGGGCTGTATTTTGGAATTGTGCTGGAAACAGTGTTGATAATTCAGGGATGTTTTAGTTACTGCTGAGAAGTGCTTACACAGAGTCAAGGCCTTTTCTGCTTCACCCCACCAGCGAGGAAGCTAAGCATGCACGAGAAGTTGGGAGGAGACACAGCCAGGACAGCTGACCTCAACTGACCCAAGGGATATTCCATATCACGTGGCATCATGCTCAACCAATAAAGGTAAGGGAAAAAAGAGAAAGGGGGGACATTCAGAGTGAAGTCTGTCTTCCCAAATCACCATTGCACATGATGAAGCTCCACTTTCCCTGGGGATGGCTGAATGCCTGCCTGCCCCTGGGAAGTAGTGACTCAATTCCTTGTTTTCCTTTGCTTGAATGTGTGGCTTTTGCTTTACCTGTTAAACTGCCTTTATGTCAACCCACAAGTTGTTTTTTTTCTTTTACTTTTAGTCTTCTGATTCTCTCTGCCATCCCAGTGGGAAGGAGTGAGCAGCTTGTGGGTCTTAGTTGCCAGCTAAGATTAAACCACAACAGATGGAAACACTATGGAGTGAAGTTCCACTGTAACCCTCTCTATCTGACAGTCAGAATCCACAGTTGGTCCATCTCTTTTTACATTCTCCTTCTCTCCTCCAGCCCATGGTAGATATCTAACCATCACATTGACAGCACTGCTTCCAAATGCCACTATCACCTCCTGCTGAGTCCATCCCAACATTGCAAGCAATGGCCTTGTCTCTGTGACAACTCAGCTTAGCTCTCACAACATGAGTCACTTGGCATGCAGACCACCACTGTGAGGGAAATCTAACCAGACCAGGAAGTCAGACTTTTCCAAGAAGTGCTTAGGTATAAAGGTCAGAGAGGGAAAAACCTGCTAGATCCAGCTGGTGACACTAGCAGGTGCCAGGTCTCCACTGGATTCATGTGAGCTTTGGAGGACACCAGCTTCATCTTCTCCCCTCACTTCAAGGCAATGGGCATTCCTATAACACATGCAGAGGCACAAAGAAGGCATTGCCAGGTTGGTCTTTGTCTTCTCTTTCCAAAAAGCAGTGGGATGGGGTGTTTATTCCTCCCCTACAGCTTTATGCTACTTCCAGTGTTGCAGTCTAACAATCCTAGCAGTAAGATCAGGCATTCAGCCCCAAACCAGGCTTGTTATCTGGGGCTCTCTGAAGATGACAGAACCCCAGCCATATAACGTAATTCTGCCCCCCCCCCCCCCCCGCCCTTTACTCAGCTGAGGAGAACAGAACTGAACACACATGTAGAAGCAATAAAAAGCAGGCAGTGATGGGATGTAGGAAGGACTCATTATTCAGCAAACCAAAAGGAGATACCAAGCCATGATCAACCACATATTTTTTACCCCAGACACCTGTATGCCAAGTGGCAGGATTCCTTCAGAGCTGTAATGTGTTACAAAGTCTCCTCAGCACAGGGAATGGGTCAGGAGCCGGTTCCTGCCTTTGTTGTCCACACAGCACATCTTTGCTTCCTAACAGACCAAAAGATGCTTTTTAACTCAAAAGTCATTGTACCTACATTCTCTCCTACAATAGCAACTGCAAAAGTCATGGGCTGCAGATTAAAAAATAGCAACTATCCATGCAACTTCCAGTGTTTCCTCATGTGCAGAGATGTAACAATAAATCAGGATTATGTGCTACTTTTTTGTAATTCCTGCTTCATTCAAGCCTAAGAAGTGCTGTGTTCTGAGCAGTATAAACAGCTGCAGAAACGAAAAGGTAGGTGGTCTCCTAGTTTAAGACAAGCAGCATCCATTCTACTTAAAAAGTTAGATTTCAAACCTTATCAGCTGAGTAAAATTTCACTATGATGCTGACCAATCTCCTTAATTCAAGCTATTCTGCTGGGTTTTAAGATAAAAACAACATCACTGTACATTTGCCCAACATGACATACTTAAGGCTCAGTCTATGGAAGCAATATGCATCATATATGTATAGTGGAAGTTGTAGAGAGCTGTAGATCAAGGATTAAAACAACACCAAAACCCAACCTGAATTAAAAAGCCCCAGCTACAATCAAAATTACAAATTAAAATAAATTAGACTGTAAGTGTCAATCCTCTTTTGGCAAAACTGGTCTTATTACCAGGTACTTCAATCCCCCACTTCCACAGGAAGACACTGTATATCTTTTCTATGTCTCAGGAAACTAAAAAAAAAAATCATTAGTACCTGTGAAGCACCCACACTACAGTGATGAGTACTGTAGAAGAGACAATTAAAAATTAATAAGTCTGTATTCAGTGCAAAGTTTAGGTTATCTGCAGTATATTCAGTTTGGGGTCATTCGTGAGATAAAAGAGAAGAAATGAAATATTGGATAGTCCAAATCCTGACCTTACACCCATTTTACCTGGTTATAAAAATCCCATTAATTTAATAGCCTCTCAGGGAGCACTATCCATTTGCTGCACTTGTGGAGATGAAGTCATCTCCAAAAACATAAAATATATAACCACATAATTATGACTTCACATGATGCCTTCTTGTCACAGTCTCCTGCTGGGCAGTTACTGGTGATGAGTTCCGGCCCCTTCAATGCGGAAGCACCATGAATTAGAGTCTCCCCACTCAGCTTGCTGTGCACAAGTTCTCACCCTGGCTCATTCTCTGTCTCCTCAAGCCTCTGCATGGAGGAGACAGCACCTGCAGTTCCAGACCACCCAGGACAAACATAACTCCAGCACCACTGCAGAGCTGTACACCTCTTCCTAGAGCTAGAGCACTGAGAGCATTCTGCATTTCCACACTCTCCGACTTCTGCTACCGGACAAAACAAATAACAGGATGGGCAGGTGCTTCAGAAGCCAGCTGCATTCTGCTGCAGGCTGTTCAAGAGACATTCAGATCTGCTGCTGCAAATCAGCAGCAGTGTTGCATACCCTTTATTGTCTCAGTTTCCCCCATGATTCAAATCATTCCTGAGACCACTATAACACAAACATCTGTCTCCCATGCGCATAGATGCCACCAGGCCAAGGACATCTGCCCGTACCATGCTACCAGCCATCACTTCCTTTGGTATCCCCTACACTTCCATCTGCTGAAGCAACATCACAGCCTAGGCTTCCTTGCCTGAATGAACCTTCTGGATCTCCCCAGGCTGTGTGGCTGGTCCTACCCACAGGAACAGAAGCAGCACCTCCCAGAGAGAGGTCTTTAATCCCAGGAACCACCCCAGGTCACTCCAAAGACGAGCTTCAAGAATTAGTGCCTATAGGCAAGGAGAAGACCTACAAAACCTACCCCATCCTTGTCAAGCTTTGCTCCAAAGCTGCACAGGGCTTTTAACATGAAACGAGAGTAGGAGAGAGGCCTCTGATGGACCTGCTTTCCAGGACAGCAGAGTACAAAGGGCAATGAAGAAGCCATTGCTTGCACTTCCCCTCATTTCTTCCCACAAAAGGGAAGCAAAGACACAGAACAGAATAAAATCAAAGAGCCAGACAGAGATGGCTCAGAAGCAGGATCTCTCACAGGAGCTGCGGAGAGAGACACACCTGGCTACTCCACCTGCAGACCTGGGGACCCAGGAAGAAGGTGCCCAGCCCTGCAGCTGGGCAGAGCCTGGCCTTCCCCTCACCTTGCTGCCTGAGGTCAGTGAGCAGGCTGGAGGAAGGGCAACCTTCCCATCCCTATCCGGGCAGGAGAACAGCAACCACAAACAGCAAATTATAGCACCAGGATCCCAGCTAGAGCCTTCCCCCAGCCCACACAGCACTAAATCAAGGGTTTTTAGTGATGCCTTGGTGGGATTTTCTTCCTGGGCATCACCCTCAACAGTGACAACCACCCCAAATGTCTGCAAGAATCTCCTACAGAAATAGCAGTGGGAAAGCTGTGCAGAAAGCCTCAGTAAAATGTGCACAAAGCCTCAGTAAAATGTGCACAATGCTCAGTCCCTTGAAGAAACCTGAGCTGGATCCAGATCCCAAGGTCTCAAAGGCCTCTGGGGAGCATATTCTGATATTTGTGACACACAGAAAAGCCACATAAGGTAGATTCTTTAGCCTCTCTGTTAAAAGAAATTTAACCATCCACAGTCAGAGGGAAAAAGTGCTGACATGAGGGTTTTTTCCCCCTTAAATAGTGCAGCTTCTTCCTGATCTCTATGCTAATACCTGCATCATTGCTGAGGCAATTATGAGCAAATAAAACCCAGTAATGTCATGCAAGAAAAGCAACAAGTGCTTCTATCCCACGCTCTTTGAAGCAAGCATCCAATCTTCCTGCACCGCAAACTCTCTTAGGCAAAGGCAAATATAAGCAACTGCCCTAGTAACACACAGCCACTTCAAAAATATGCCAGCCTGAATCCCACTGTCCTAACCAAGACCTCATTACCTCTTTCTAATCAGTGTGAACCACAAGTGCCCTCTGCCCACACTCCAAAGGTTAGGAGCTGGCACAATGGTATAGCTGACTGAACACCAATGTCACACCGAGTGAGCTGATGGAAACTGCCAAAGCTTCCTCCTCTGCCCAAGCAGATGCTGAATCCAGCTCTAGTTCAGCTGATGCTGCTCATTTAACAAGGGGGCTTCTGTATACAGCCTTTGTGGCCACTTAAATACCTCCTATCAGTGCTAAGGAGTTGGAGTCCCATTTTCTTTGGTCCAGCAAGAGGGGTGATTTAGATAGATGCTGTATGTACGTGTGACAAGCCAAATGAAAGAGAGACTGGAACAGTTCACAAACACCCTGGAAATCTTCCAGAACCCAGAACACAGGGTAGAAATCTAGAAAACTACATGACCTTTCTCAACAAAGCCTTCCTGCAGGAGAGGTAGCCAGACACAGCTTGGCAGAGCCCTGACAGGGAACACTGCAAGGTCCAGTTGGTGGCATGGTCCAGGACGGGTGAGGACTGTTTCATCCAGTCATTGCCATCATTGGACCTGGCTCCTACAAATATCTCTAATTCAACCTGGAAAAAATGAGATGCACACAAGAAAGTGAAGCAGAGGGAGGGGGAAGCATGCTGGGGAAAATGTATACAAAACTTTCAAACTGAATTTACAGAAGATTGCTGGCAAAATTAAATTTACTGGAGAGCAAAGGGAGTTAAGGCCTAAAACACAGTCAAGCAGCTCTAATCCCTAAACATCGGGATTATCTCATGACAGCTACACTTGGGTGTCCACTCAATACCACTGTAAAATGTAGATCAACAGAATGCTTCAATGAACTGGAACTCGTTACCTCTAATTGCCTCTCTCACTTCTCTTCTGGATGTTACTCTGATCCCTCAGCCACCACATTTCAACAGCAAACACACACACAGAAGGTCAAGTAATATCAGAGATGGGCAAATTAAATAAGAGATTTCTAGACAACCAAAACATCTGTCCTTCTCTTTCACTTAATACAAAAACTAAGGTTTGCCGAGTGCCACAAGACAAATCAGCAGCATAGAGTGACAGGTTTTAAAACATCTTCAATTAATGTGATTCCTAACATTTTCCAGTGGGGCAGAGGTTTCTGTGCAGCCAACCAAACACTGCTAACGACAGGCTTTATTTTTCCAAGCTAACGGGGGTATGTCCTTCAGCAGCAGTTTCCAGGGGGACACAGACCACACACAGAATCCTGTTCAGATCCATCTCAACTTCAGTTTGGCTTTCCTACCTCTAGTGAAACAAAGCAGTTGATTTCTTTTATTTTATTTTACTGCTGCTTCCTTTGCATCTCATGCGTTCTGGTACCCCTGTTGCCACCAGCCTCACCGCAGCAGTGGCTGAAAGGGTGGTCACAGTAAAGCACGAAGCCAGCACAGGAACACAGCTGCTAAATCTTCAGTGACCAGCACATCTTTGAGAAAACCTTGAACACAGAAGTGCAAACCCCCAGTGCAGAAGGGCAAGGCAGGGGCCCTCCTTGCTGCATCACTGGGAGGAACAGTTGACAGAGGGTATTGCACAGGATGTGCCTGGGAGCTGCTCCAATCTCAGCGAGGTGGGCAACCTTTCCAACATGCAAGGGAGAGTCCAGGCCTCCTGCAAAATACCAGAGCACTCGTGTTTCTAAACAGGAATTCTGAAAAGAAAAATAAAAAGCTTATGTCCACAGCTGGTACACATATGCAGAAGGAAACCATCTCCAGTAGAGCCAGACCTCTGTTTGGCTTCCAACCACACAAACGTGGCCATCACCTTTGAACACAAACCTCTGGAACCTAGAGAGAAATACTGAAAGAGCTGGGAGGAGTACTAAAGCATGCAGAATACTTCACTTGGGCTTTCCATTTTCCTGAATATGGCAAGAAAAGAGCCAACATTAAAGCACTCTTAACAATTCTAAGATCCCAACTTTCAGTCTGTTTGCCAAAGGTTTTCTTTGAACTGGAGATTTTCTAAGTGTTCTCAGACTGTGTCAAGCCTAACTCATAACATTCAAATATTTAAAAAAAAACAAAGGGCAAAAGTAAACAGAGAAACAACAACAAACTTAGAGGTGATTCGTTACATCTCATCACATCCCCAGTACTCTGCCGAAACAGCATCCCAGAAAACCTCATCTTGGATCCAAGGCAGGGATCAAAAGACTGGAACTTTATTTCTTTTACTATAATGTCTTGTGTCCCCTGCACTGCTCTGCATCTCTTTACAAAGACAGCCATGCCATGAAAAATAAGAGAGAGGAAAAAGCTAACCTGATTACGCAGCTTTTCCACAATTTACTGGAACTAGATGTTCTCTTCTGTAAGATTTAAAAATACAAAATTCCAAAGGGTCCCACACAGCAAAAAAAAAAAAAAAAGCTGTTATTCACTGGCCCCTTCTCAATTACAATCCCAGTCGGCCCTCTTACTTGTAAACCCAAACCTATCTAGAAATTATCAGCAGATTGATTTCTTGCCATCCTCTGGAGCACCAAAAACAGGCCATAGCTTGAACAAGGACACTGGTTGTCATGAAGCACCACCTATGTCCCCATTCTCCCCTTTCTGTGGCAACCTGCAGTTCCAGGTTTCCAGTCATCGTGCTGGAAAGAAGTTAGGCTGGTAGAGGGTGTCCAGACAGACCATCTTCTGGCTCACGACAGGATGAGAAACCACAGACTTTCTCGTGGAGCAAAGACTTATCATCTATTACATCATCTTTTAATCACAGGGGGCTGATCTCAGCACCACTAGTCATTTTTATGAACCCTGTGTTGACATGGCTGAATGACAAGACAGAGTCACCACTCAGTGCTGCCACTAAAGGTTTATGTGGACTGGGCAAGGCACAGACCACAGCTGCATTAGCTGTCTGTCCTGACCAGTTGGCCATGCTCACGCTTCCAGGAAGAGTAATTCTCCCAAATACTCAGGGATACTGAGCACACAAGTCATTAATGAAAGAGGAACAAGGATCAGCTCTGTTCATATCTTGCATCTAATTCCATGCATGTATTACCCCCAGGTATGATTTTAATTTACTTAACCCCACCCTAGACCCCATAAAAAAATTAAATCAAAATTCAGCTTAGGGACTAAATGAGGAGTTGATTAACTCATTCAACCCCATGCAAAGCGAGGGGAAAATATTTTATTAACTTTTTCAGCAGTGTAAATTGTCTGGTACACCTCTAGCACCTGGAAGAGGAAGACAAAGAGCACCCTGGCATTACAGCCTTGTCTGCAGTTTGAAAGAGAAAGGGACACTTCCCAGCTAGCCGCAACATTTCTCATCTTTCATTACACAAGGAACAGAGGAGGAGAGAGATTGTTGCAAGGGTACTTTCTCTTCCATCTGCGCAGCATTCAGTATTTTCTGACAAGAAGCAAATAGAGCTGCATCAACAACCGCATTTCAGTGCAGTTTCACAAGTGACTTAGGCTAATAGAACTTTCTCATTTTGTCTTCTCCCTTGTCTTAGGCATTATTTTTACCCAAATCAGCAAGCTCATCCAAATGATTCAACCATCCAAGTCAGCAAATACATCACAAGGTAGTTCTTTGCTAGTATTTATACAGTTAAAATGCAGAAATACCTTTGGGGCTTTTTACTTCCAAAGCTTACAAACCTATCCAAATACTTCCAGGTGACATTTCTGGCCGGTAGCATTTGACTTTTACCATTCATGTAACAGACAGAGCTAAAAACCAGCAGTTCCTGGTAGACCTTTTCCTCCCATGCCATGATTAACTGAAATATGTCCCAGAAGCAGATAGCAGCCATGATCCGATTTGTCCCAATCCCAACCCAAGCAGCTTTACACCACCCTCCTAACAAGATCAGCACTGGCCAAACACCATTTATCCGGCCTGATCAAAGATGGATTAGATAATGAAACCCTAACTGCATAATCTGTCTGAGCATGCTGGCCTGAGACAGCAGAAAACAAGAAGCCCAGTAAATTTAAAGGCTACCCAAAGCTTTTATGCACCCTCAGCCCCCACATCTTAATAACTACCTACTGTTTCATCTTCCTATAGCCTAATTTTCGTATTTCATGCTAATAGACCCCCCCCAAAATCTATTAGTTTTACAGCTACATTAGTAATTTCTACAGCTATTTATTTATTTCAGCATTACACACTGTATTTATATCCTGAGCCATTGGTAGATACAGGTCATGCAAAGAAGAAACGATGGTGGGCATAGATTTCCGTGATTCCTTGCTATCAGCCCAGAGACACAAGGTCACCAAGTTTACACAGCAACAGCCCGTGGCTCTGGAACAGGAAGTAGAAAATTGACAGGATCTCCAGGAAAAACAAGGTACAACAGTTGCTGGTCTTATTTCCAGCTTTCAGAAAGCCTCTAGCACATATGAGAGGGAGAAAAAAAAAATCAAAGAATAGGCCCTTTATTCCTCTTGTAAGCATTACATACAGTTAAACATAGAAGATTTACTAAAAATAAGCTGTTATTCTAAAGTAAAGTACTTCAAAAGAAGGCACCATCAGAACAGAAATCCTCATGAAGGGCAATCCTGTGTTTTGTCTTTTAAGTAAAAAGATACCGAATTTCCCAAACATTAAAGAACACATTTTCCCTAACTCTGATAATATTGGTATGTTTGGCTTCAGATTTGGTACTTCTTGCTTACAAACGTGAAGATTCTCCAAATATATAAACTACAGTCTTCAAAATGAAAAAAAAGTCAAGGGAAACTTCTGGACATAGAATCATAGAATGGCTTGGGTTAGAAAGGACCTTAAAGATCACCTTGTTCCAAATACTGGTACATATTTGTACATATATACATACACACATATGTATGTTTATTTTCATATTTTTTAATAAAAGGATTTAATTTTTTCCATATATATATATACACATGAAGAGATTAAAATTACACTAAGAATGCCAAGTAAGTACAATATGGGTGTCCTAATCCAAAGAACTGCTACACTGACTACAGACACACTTAAAAATTGGGCTCTACTAGCTGCACCTCACCTAACTTCTCCACTATTTCCCACTATTGGGTACAGAAATAAATGCCAGCTTTCTGCTAATTAATTCTACAATCAATCCCTAGCATCATGACCACCAGCATTACACACAGGGTCACACACACACTGTTGCAGCCCCATGGCTGAACACTGCAATCTTACTATCTTGTATTATTCATTGAACAGACAACAAAACGCTTTTCAATGTAAATACAGGGGGGAGTCTTTCATCTCTAGAGAAATTGTACTCATATGCAATTAAAAACAAACAAACAAACAAACAAATAAATCATACTTTTGCTAAACCAGCCCAAGTCCCTTTCTGGGCAATTTTCAGTTGATTTACCCAGGTTTATATCAACAACAACCAGTTAAACCACTGTATGCAAGGTAAACTCGTGCATCTCCTGTAACTACACAGGATTTCTGCCTCAGTTAAACTCTGAAGAGCTGGAAGAATTTCATGCCAGCATGCTTGTGCACCCATTCATAACTCCTAGCAAGACACACCATATAAACACACCTTTGATACTGAGCATCTTTCCCCTTGCAATTGTACACATTGCCTGAGTCATACTTGACACCTAGGTGTGGGAGAACACACCACTCTTTAAGGGATAAAAGAGCACAGCACGATTTTCACCGGCCCTTGGGAGAGCACAAGCAGCAACACTTGGGTATGAAGCTCCAGCAGGGGGTTCAGGCCATGCCATCACGCTTGCAAAAACACAATGCTGTGGGGTGCTGAGAGCACCATGAAAGGCTGAACATCAGACAGAACCATAAACAAAAACTTCTTACTGCAAGCTGCTTAAAAAATAAGTAATCCTTGAGCAGGAAAACTGAGGACAGCCTGGGGAATAAAAAGGGAAGTGTGTTGGCCAACATTTGGCATCTTGATGAGAAGCACCATAGAGAGAATAGGCTCCTTTTGGAAAGCCAGGAGTGCTTTACCAACCCCAAAGAAGGTGAGAAGAGAAACAAGTTCTGATGAATAAATCACGCTGCTTCCAAACAGCTCTGATACACTCACCACGAGAGACAGAAGCAGAAAAGGCCAGCGCCACTGCCATAATAAAACAACCCTCCACAACACCCAGACAAAGGGAGGCAGAAACACCTTGGCAGCATCACCCCACATCACCCCACAAAGGCCAACGCACCTGAAACCAGCTATGTTTTGGGGTCGATCAAACCGCGCTGGCAAGAGACGACAGAAACGTGGGGTTCTGAACCAACCCAGAAAATGCCCCACCGCTCCGCTTCTCCCCCTTCCCAGGCAGCACCTGAGAT
>JAIXNV010000834.1:0-17077 GCA_020917445.1 Riparia riparia
TACAGAGATAGTGGGACTGGATGGGCTTTGGGCAGCCCAAACCATTCTGTGATTCTATGAAAATTACATTGTGAATCTACCAGAGAAGTCTCTGTGCTCTGCTTAATCGTAATAACAGTGCAAACATGGGAACAGGGAAAATTTTCTTTGAATGATCTCTTAAACCCTAATTAAATCAAAGTTTGTAGTTGTGTACTGAACGTGTAGAATACTGTTGTTTGTTGACCGTTGTCTTTGGATTGGGCTGACGTTGACAAACTCCAGTTAGCCTTGGATTCTTTTAGATGGTTTTGGGCAAAGATAATAACACAAGTCTGTGTTCCTTCTAATTCCAGGGGGGAGAAATGGTTATGGAGCCAAACTGTGCAACATATTCAGCACAAAATTTACTGTGGAAACTGGATGCCGTGAATACAAAAAGTTATTCAAGCAGGTAGGAACACTTTTCTTTCCAGGGAGTTTATGCCTGAGGTTTTCAAATGAGACCCTCAGTTTTTGTCTCAAAACTCTGGGCACGCCTTGCAGTCAGTTCACTGTGATTAGAGTAAATTTGACCCACAAAATATAATTCAAGGGGATAATGAAATTAGCAGACAGCATCAGAATCTGGTTTTTAACCAGAGTTGTTGTTTAATTTCAAGGTATCTAAAACACCTAAACCATCTTACTGCTTTTAAAAACTAAGGCAGTTATTTGTGTGTGTTTGACTTGCGACTTACCAAGGCTTCTTTCCTCAGACCTGGACAGACAATATGTCAAAGGCTGGAGAAATGAAGCTGAAGTACTTTGATGGAGATGATTATACCTGTGTTACTTTCCAACCTGATCTGTCCAAATTCAAAATGACCGTTCTGGATAAGGACATTGTAGCACTGATGTCTCGAAGAGCATATGATATTGCTGGATCCACAAAGGATGTCAAAGTTTTCCTGAACGGACAGAGGCTTCCTGTAAGTGAGCATTGAAATATATCTGCATTTTTCTGTGCCATTTAACCAGTGAGATTCTGTTGAGGCCATTCCTGTCATCACACAGAGTGAATGAACACGTGCAGGAGAGATTTCTGCACTCGCTTTACAGGGGAATGTAAATTAAGTATTTATAGGAGCTGTTATCAACCAGTTGTCTGCTCTCATCTGCGTGCAGGTGAAAGGATTCCGCAGCTATGTGGACCTCTATCTGAAGGATAAGGTCGATGAAACTGGGAATGCACTTAAAGTTATCCATGAAGAAGTCAATTCCCGCTGGGAAGTGTGCTTGACTTTGAGTGAAAAAGGCTTCCAGCAAGTCAGCTTTGTTAACAGCATTGCCACCACAAAGGTAACTCCTTAGTGTGTTTAGTCAAGCTAGTGTCATATTCTTCAACATTTTTGGCTGTTTGTAAGTGAACATATTTTAGTGAAAAATACTTGAATGTTGCAAAGAATGTGCCTAAAGTTTTAAATAGATATTTATAGTTTTGTGGGGTTTAGTGGCCTCAGTCCCAGGTCCTTGTCCCATTCTCCTCAGGGTGGCAGACACGTTGATTATGTGGCTGACCAGCTCGTGACCAAAATCATTGATGTTGTGAAAAAGAAGAACAAAAATGGAGTTGGAGTGAAGCCTTTCCAGGTAACAATGTCAGAATCTTCCAGGTGGGAAACACAACTTGAGCATTACTGCAAATTATAACTTCAGCTTAATGCATAACTGCATTAATTAATTGCACATTTCCATTGTACAGACACTGTATATAAGATTGCTAATGATAGAAGTCTCTTATTGTCCAGTTTAAGCCAATTAACTCCCCTTTGCTTGTTTTGTAGTCACTGTCAGTCAGTGTAGATGCACTAAACCTCAGTATCTGTCAGATAACACCTATTGAGGTGGAGAGATGCTAAATAATCTAACACTGTTCATGAGTGTTCATTAGCTGCTCAAAATTAACAAAATATTTACGAAGATTCCAAACCCTACAGTGCTGAGTGTTCCCTCAGTGTGTGATTGACAAGTGAGCTGAGCCTGTACACTGTGTGATCCTTGTTTTATTTAACTACAGGTGAAGAACCACATGTGGATTTTTGTGAATGCCTTAATTGAAAACCCAACCTTTGACTCTCAGACTAAGGAGAACATGACTCTGCAGGCCAAGAACTTTGGCTCTACCTGTAAACTGAGTGAAAAATTCATTAAGGGTGTAAGTCCTGATGTACACGGACAGTCAAGATGTCTGTGAAAAATATATAACAAAAGTTTCTGACACTGTTGAGGCTTTTCCCACAACTTTGCATTGGTTTTTGCATTGCAGGCAGTTGGCTGTGGCATTGTTGAAAGTATCCTAAATTGGGTAAAATTTAAAGCTCAGAACCAGCTGAATAAAAAGTGTTCAGCTGTGAAACATTCCAAGATTAAAGGTGTTCCTAAACTGGATGATGCCAACGACGCTGGTAAGTGTTTGACGTCCACTGTAACCAGTTCATTCAAAAACAGTTAAAACTTGTTTGTTAAACAAAAGATTTGTCTCCTAAGGAAAAGGGAGAAGAGAAAACCTGTCATTATAGTTTTACTCACATTTTGCAGTCCCATTTACTATGATTATCCCCATTTACTGCGTGCAGTGCCAAAAAAACTGCCTTAAAAGATTATTTCTACTTGTTCAGTCGTGAATGTGCGTCCTTGGATTTCATTTCTTAAGTAGAAAACTGACTCGATTTTCTTCTTTTTTTAGGCAGCAAGAATTCTCTAGATTGTACACTGATCCTGACCGAGGGAGACTCAGCCAAAACTCTGGCTGTCTCTGGTCTGGGAGTGGTTGGTAGAGACAAATATGGAGTGTTTCCTCTTCGTGGGAAAATCCTCAATGTCAGGGAAGCTTCTCATAAGCAGGTTGGTTGGAAAATGGTTACAGTTACGTGTTGGAAGGTGTGGTGTGATTTGTGCAATGAGTCAGTGCAGCTGCACCTGGAGCACTGGAACTCCAAGGAGCAGCTTCTTAAACACCTAAGTCTTCCCTCATCCTTGAGCCTGCCTCACTGGTTAAGTAGGAATATTGATTAAGTCCCGTTCAGTGATTTGCCTGAGGGGATAATAATGTTCGTGTTGTGGATTGGAAAATGTTTGGATTTATCTAGAGTAATTTAACCATTAGAAATTACAAGCTTCTAAACAGCAAAAAAACACCAGCAGGACAGAACTCAGCCAATGCTTCACTTATAGATCATTTTATATTTCCTTGAGCTACATTGTGAATCTGAAAGATAAGTTTTTATTCTGTGTGATCTCTTTCAGATTATGGAAAATGCTGAAATCAACAACATCATCAAGATTGTGGGCTTGCAATATAAAAAGAACTATGAAGATCAAGAATCTTTAAAAAGTCTTCGCTATGGAAAAATTATGATCATGACAGATCAGGTTAGGTTCATTAAAATTGAAAGTTGGGAGAGGATAACAATTAGCACTTAAATAAAGAGATAGGAAGAAAAATTTCTCAAACTGCTGCTATTGTTGTACCCAATTCTCTGTGAGTTTTTTTTCCCATTTTATATTTTTGTGGCTCATAATGTCTTTCCAGCCACAAAAAAAGTAAAATGTGAGTTACATCAAACAGCTAAACACTGTCTTTCCAATCTGCTGATTCAAAGTCCTTGACCAGTCCTTGACACCTTTTTTCACCAAGAATCTACCTTTTCTGTTTCTCTTCATTTTCAGCAATTAACACATGGCCACCTTTTCAGAGGTGAAAGTTAATAGGGTCAGTTAGCTGGAATTACAGAGTCATTTACTATTAAGCCAACAATTGTCATTTCCATCATTCCGTGATAAAATATCGTTGGCTTTTGTTTTTTTTTTTTTTTTTTCTTTTATAATTCAGGATCAGGATGGATCACACATCAAAGGTTTGCTGATTAACTTCATCCATCACAATTGGCCATCTCTTCTGAAACACAATTTTTTGGAGGAATTCATCACTCCCATCATAAAGGTGAGGGCTGGGGGAGGATGAGGTGAACGACTGAGGAACCATTATCCAAAAATGCCTTTCATTTCACAGTTAAAATGTTTGTCCATTGTAGGCCTCCAAAAACAAAGAAGAAATTGCATTCTACAGCATTCCTGAGTTTGAAGAGTGGAAATCCAGTACACAGAACTACAACTCATGGAAAATCAAGTACTACAAAGGTTTGTAAAAACTCAGTATGGTGAAACTGATCCAAGTCAGAGCATTGGTGATTTGATGGAGTCAATCCTGCTTTGCAGAAAGGATTTGGACTGGGTGTCCTCCAAATCTCTTCCCTCCTATGATATTCCAATTAGATTTCAGGTATCTACAGGAATTACAGACAAAATCCAAAACTACTACAGGCCACTGCTCACTTAAATGTAATTCCGGTGACTTTTGTGATTCATCTTGTTTTGAAGTTTTCAGGAAGTCATGTTCACACTGTTACGTTCATACGATGTGTCACGAAAACTGGCTGTAGCATAATATTTCTTTGAATTGGATCTTAATTTAGGCAAAAAGTCATTAGGATTAACTCTCCTGTCCCTGCAGGTTTGGGTACCAGCACATCAAAGGAGGCCAAAGAATACTTTGCAGATATGGCAAGACACCGAATTGGCTTCAAATATTCTGGGCCTGAAGATGATGCTGCGATCACCCTGGTAACTAACACTTGATTTAATTGCTGACTTACTACCTTTGGTATTTCACCTTGTAAAGTGCTCTGTATTTTCTCTTAAAATGCTCTTTGAGGCCTTTGGGCTGGAGACAATCTCTGTGTTACCAAGGCTACAGCTTTAGTTGAACCAGGAGCAGCGAATATGCCCCTCGACCTCAGGGCAAGAGTACCCTTTTAATGATGGGCTTTAAATATAGCTCAGAACAAACACTAATCACTACAAACCAATTGACATTTTCAGGCACAATAGTAAATATTCCTTGGACATTTTTCTGAGTATTCTGCTGCAGTTTTCTCCAAGTTGGTTCTCTCCTTCCTCCCCCAGTGCAAAATGGTGGATTAAAGCAGTCCTCATTTCTGTGAACTTCACCTTAGCTGGTCATGCCAAAAAATCAAGTTTTTCCCTAAAATATTAATTTCCCCTCAAATCTGCTTTAGCCTTCTGTTATTATATTAAAAATCTATAAATTTAAACCTAACTACTCTGTCTTCTACAGAGTGGTGGAAATTATGCTCTTAATATGTTTAGCTACAGAAACCTTTTATTGCATTTCTTGGGCTCTTAAATCAGCCTGTTTAGCATGTTGTTCTCCTGGGTAAGCTCTTCCTTTTTCTCAAGTGATCCAATAGTGCACAACCACAGAATGTTCTGGAATTGAGTTACTTTTCATTTTGTAACACCCAGGCCTTTAGCAAGAAGAAGATAGAAGAGCGAAAGGAGTGGCTGACTAATTTCATGGAGGATAGAAGACAACGGAAGCTGCACGGTCTGCCAGAGGTAAAAGGTTTATGTTTATAAGGAAACTGGTTTCCAGTCTCTGCCTGGGGCTGTTCTCAGCTTCATCCCAGCACGCCAGAGCTGCACACAGCTCAGTCAGTGAGTCAGGCCCGGATTATAGGACGTTGAAAACGTGTCAGGATTCTGCAGAGCAGCTTCTTCTCTCATCAGTGTAGCCTCATTGTCAATTATCCAACTGTCAGTTTCATTTTTAACTCTCATCTTTCAAGTTATTATTTCAATAGGAAATGATAACTCAAGCAGAGGCAAATGAAGTCTTTATTTCCCCAAAAATGGGGGAAATAATGCGTTCTGAGAAGTGTTTCCCTTTGCCATGAAAAGGTTGTCAGCGCTTGGGCTGTATTTAGCTGGTCTCACAAGGAGTTCCCATTTCAGTGAAACTAGCCAAGAAACTGATTAGACCCTGTTAAAATTAAGGCAATCTTCTCTCTGTTTTTCTTAGGAATACCTGTATGGGAAAAACACTGATTACCTGACATACAATGACTTCATCAACAAGGAGTTAGTGTTGTTCTCAAACTCAGATAATGAGAGATCAATCCCATCACTGGTTGATGGTAAGTGATTTCTAAGTCGTGATTCTGCATGGTGTATCCCCAGAACTGAGGAAATGGGTGTTTGATGGCCCATCAGAGCCAGGGAACCTGCTAAGGTTTCAGGGTCAGTATCCTGAAGTCTGTTTTCTGCTAAGTTTTTTTCATCTTTGGATGAAATGTCTTGTCCATTTTGTAGTATATTTTTGCCAGTACCTTACTCAGCTCAGAATCTTTAGGTGTATAAGTAGCTCTTGTCTCTCTAGAGAGCAGAAGCCAAGTGCCTCACATCACATGTTCTAACCACAAGGTCTTTTCTTTTTCCACGCAGGTTTGAAGCCAGGTCAGAGGAAAGTTTTGTTCACCTGTTTCAAACGAAATGATAAGCGGGAGGTGAAGGTTGCTCAGCTGGCTGGTTCTGTCGCTGAGATGTCCTCATACCATCATGGTGAGGTAAGAACCTGCCCGGATGTGCAAAATATTTAAAAGGAAAGGCAAAAAGCTCTTCTGTTGGTGTGAATTATGATGTCTCTAAAGCCAAATTAGATGTTTGAGTGTGTACACCAAAGGGAAGTGGCTGTTTAGCTACTTTCACAATTAATTCTTCAGTCTTAATTTAATCTCACATTGGTTACTCTGCCTGTCCTGTCTGGACTTCACAGGAGCATAGTTCATTCAAAAAGTGGAACAAAAAAGCCCTGCTTATTTTGTGATGGACTTAGGCAGATGTTAATAACCTTTCTGCCTGGTTCAGGACAAGTTAAGCACTACCACAGGGTTCTCTGTGGAGACTGACAGAATCTTTCACTGGAGGTTTCAGAGCAGGTGGACAGCAATAGGTAGAGACATAGGTCAGCAATAGATAGAGACATGGGTCACTAGAACATTTCAGATGATCTTGGGACACATTTTCCTTGAGTTTCCTCCAGTATTTCATCAGTTGATTTTATCCTCTGTATCAGTTAAGTTCTTGGTGTGAGCGCTGCCTTACTTTGTCCGTCCCCTGAGCCATTCTGCGTGTTCAGCTTTGCACCTCCTCTGTTGCAGGCCGCACTCATGATGACCATCATTAACTTGGCTCAGAACTTTGTGGGCAGCAACAACCTCAACTTGCTCCAGCCTATCGGTCAGTTTGGCACAAGGCTGCACGGAGGGAAGGACTCTGCCAGCCCTCGATACATCTTCACCATGCTCAGGTCAGCATTCCAGAGTTCTTACTGTCTTAAAGGACTCCATTTTACAGCCATTAGAATGGAAAACAAATTGGATTTTTCCCTTTAAAACTTTGGGCTATACTTGCATGCTCAGAGTAGCAACAATTGAAGTGAGATTCAGGAGCTTAGATTCCCTTATGGGAACGTGGCTATCAGTGAAGAGAATATGGAAATGGAAGCAGAACCAAAGGGAGAAATCTGGGTGGGATAATAAAAATTGGGGAGGTTTCTTTTTGCATGGCAGTCATGTTCTGTAACAAGAATTTGGGCTTCAATTCCCTTCTCCATTGCAGTCCCCTGGCACGCTTGGTGTTCCCACCGACGGATGACAACATCCTGAGGTTCCTCTATGACGACAACCAGCGTGTGGAGCCAGAGTGGTACATGCCCATCATCCCAATGGTGCTGGTCAATGGGGCTGAAGGGATTGGTACTGGCTGGGCCTGTAAGATCCCCAACTTCGATATCAGGGAAGTTGTGAGCAATATCCGTCGGCTGATGGACGGAGAGGAGCCGCTGCCAATGGTAAATGACATAATTAAAAAACAAATGTCTTGCTTGTTAGTTTATTGAGCTCATATTGAGCATTTTATGGGCGTGCTTAAAAAAAGAGACATCCACACAAAGCTGAATCCAGTGGTTTTTTTTCCTCAGCTTCCCAGTTACAAGAATTTCAAAGGCACCATAGACGAGCTGGGGCCTAATCAGTACGTGATAAGTGGTGAAGTGTCCATCCTTGATTCTACAACCATCGAGATCACTGAGCTGCCTGTCAGAACATGGACACAGGTAACAAACAGGGAATCTGCTCTGGGAATGTACAGTTTGCTCTTTAAAGCAAAAAGCGAGTGCTGGGTTTTGGGCCTGACTTTGTTTCTTTGCTCAGACATATAAAGAGCAGGTTCTGGAGCCGATGTTGAATGGGACTGAGAAGACCCCCCCTCTAATCACAGACTACAAAGAATATCACACAGACACCACGGTGAGGTTCGTGGTGAAGATGGCTGAAGATAAACTAGCAGAAGCCGAAGCTGTGGGGCTGCATAAGGTCTTCAAACTCCAAACGAGTTTAACATGCAACTCCATGGTACGTGACAGATTTAGCTGAAGGAATTTCTTGGTTTAACTCAGACTCTGCGGATGGCTGCAGTCGTTGCGTGAAACAAAAATCCTCTTTGGCAGTAACCTATTCGCTTTGATTTTTTCTGCTGTTACTGGTTTTAAATCAGCTTTCAAAGGTCAAGAGCCTGGCTTAGGAGTGGGCCTAGAGTGGATGGTTTGCCTGAAGGAGGCAAAATGATCTGAAATCACAGTTTGCAGAGCTCTTTGAGCCAGCAGCAGGGGCACTGAACGTCTGGTTCTTGACAATGTGTGAAGCTTTGATGCGAGAAGTTTGTCCTGCACAGAGCTCTAAGATTCGAGTAACCTCAACTCTACTGTGCATATCCAAGAACACTGAAATTCTAAAATTGTTTCTGCTGCCGTGCTCACAATCTGAAGTAGTTTCTAGAACAACGCTGAGATTTGATAATTTGTTGGCAGCATCACACCTGTGTTACAGGTAACTTTCAGTGGGTTTGGGATCAGTTTTATCATCATAACACCCGTGTTCTTTCATTTTCCTCCAGGTTCTTTTTGACCATGTCGGCTTTCTCAAGAAATACGACTCTCCCCAGGATATTCTGAAGGAGTTCTTTGAACTCCGGCTCCGATATTACAATTTGAGGAAGGAATGGCTTATTGGGATGCTGGGTGCCGAGTCTGCAAAGCTGAGCAACCAGGCTCGCTTCATCCTGGAGAAAATAGATGGCAAAATTGTGATCGGTGTGTTGTTCTTGGTGACTGGGATTGTAACTGGGAGAACTGGGTGACCTCCTCACTCTGTCAGCACCCCCTCAGCCCCAGGCTGGCTTTTACAAACCACACCAGGGCTTATCTCTGTTCCAGTGAGGTCTAAGAGGAAAATGCTTCACAGAGTATCCTTGGTCTGTGTATTATACACATAATAATGACAATGGGATACTTAGGCAGCTTTCCTGCTCTATGTTTGAGAATGTTTGAGAGAATTTTTTAATAATTCAGCAATAATTCCCATTTATTTCTGACTTGGTAGGAGTAAGAGTTAATTATCTGTGGCTTTAGAAAGGGCAGTGTTTGCTGTTAAATGCATTCTTAAGAATCTGCATCTCTCTCCATTATCTTTGTGAACCTCTGCAAAAACACTCTAGATCACGTTCTTAGTGGACTGGGGGTTCAAACTTAGATGATACTCAAGCAGCAGCATCTGAGAATCATGAGCTAGAAAAAGAAGCAGATCTTTGTTCCCAACATCCACATTCTTCAATCAACTTTTCCCCCTCGGTGTAAAAGCCGGGCTGTGTTCTGCTGCCTTCACGGAGGATGCGGCCAGACGTGTCATAAGATGCTTTGTGGTTTGTGTCTGAAGGCAGCCCAGTAATCCCAGCAGCCCGAGTCTGTCTGACTGAACTCAGGAAGAGAAATAATTCCCCTGAAATGCATTTTCTTGGGTTTTTGTAATAAGTAGTTCCAAGGCTGCCAGAGCTGGTTTCATTTGTATTTGTGTCTCATGGTTGATGGCTTCTGATACCTTAAAAAGGAGCAAATTCCAGCTGAAGCATTTCCAGTGGTTGAGCACTTAGAGCATAAATTTCCCGAGCGATGTCTAATGAGGTGCAAGCTATACCAAGCTATCAAGGGTTTCTTTCTCCACTTGCCTGTCATGATAAAACCTGTTTTATACCGTCATATCTTTTTACCCCAAGTTCAAAAACTACTTTAAGCAGGGAAAATGCACGTATGGAAACAAAGGAAAATAGTAACATTGTTTTGGCTGGTACAGGAGCAATGCTTCCCTGACTAATCACCTGCTCAACAGGAGCTTTTCAGGTGGTGTTCAGGCTTTTCCTCATGTCCCAGATGTGATATGGGAAGGCTGGTTTGGAGCTCTGTAGGATTCTGAGCAGCTACAACCACGGGATCCAAACTGTAACACTCATCTGTCACTCCTAACAGTGACTGGTAGTGGGCACTGAGTGACAATCCTGAAATGTCTGTTTGCAGAAAACAAACCCAAGAAGGAGCTGATTCAAGTTCTCATCCAGAGAGGGTATGAGTCTGATCCAGTGAAGGCTTGGAAGGAGGCTCAAAACAAGGTAATGCCTCAGTCATCCTCTGAATATGCCCAAACTGGCCCCGAGCTCTGAGGCTTCATAATCCTCAGAGAGGCCCAAGTTGCTTTTCAATTAGCAGGATTCAAGAGCTTCCGTGTTTGATCAGTAGCCCTGCCCGTGTGTGTCAGGGGTTTTGTTAACTATGTTTGTTTCAAATCCACATTTAGGATGAAGAGGAGGAGGAAGAGGAAGAGGGTGACAAAGAATCGGCTGCAGCCTCTGGCCCAGACTTCAACTACCTGCTGAACATGCCCCTGTGGTATCTGACCAAGGAGAAGAAAGATGAGCTCTGCAAGCAGAGGGATAACAAAGTATGTGCCTTCCTTTCCTTAGGAAAAAAAAAAAACATTATATTATGTGTTATACAGTTTCTTTATGGCTGGTGGATTGAGATGTGTGACTAATGATTGTGATCTGTGATTCCCTTTAGGAAAAGGAGCTGGAAAACCTTAAACGCAAGAGTCCCTCTGACCTGTGGAAGGAAGACCTTGCTGCCTTCATTGAAGAACTTGATGTATGTCGATGCTCAGTGCAGACAATCAACTCCTTCGTCTTATCCACCAGTCCTTTATTGACTTTTGTCCTTTTTTTGTGTTATTTTATGCTCTGCAGGTAGTGGAGGCCAAGCAAGCACAGGATGAGAGTGCAGGGATTGTTGGCAAACCTTTGAAGGTGAAAGGAGGGAAAGCAAAAGTGAAGAAAACCCAGCTGGCAGAAGTAATGCCATCCCCTCATGGCATCAGGGTTGTTCCTCGGATCACTCCTGAGATGAGGGCAGAGGCAGAGAAGAAAACTAAAAAGAAAGTAAAGGTAAAAAATAACATTCCAAATTGCTCGATCTTCCTTTACATCCTCTTCAATACAGTCCTAAAGAAATGTGAATCCTTGTTAGCTGGGCTTGTCCTGTTGAAGCAGTTGTTCAGGGAGAGGGACAGAACCTCAGGATTTGGGAAACACTGGGAATAGAGATGTGTCAGCCTGCAGAAGAACAGACTCACGTATCAGGAGATGGCTTAGAGGGAAATTTTTGGCACATTGCGGTGCCAGGGAAGGGCTGGTAGCTCAGAAAAGGGGGCGGATGCAAGTAAGGTTGTTCCAGGTGTCTTGGGAATTTGATAAACCCTCTAGCAGGCAGGAAGCACAGCCAGTACATTCCCTTCTCCAGAACAGCCTTTGCATTCCCAGCAATGCTTTCACCCACTTAATGCCATCATTGTTCTACATATCAAGGAGATAAAAGAGATTGAACACTTTTTATAGGACTAGTTGAAATTGTGCCATTCACCCATTTCCAGCAGAGAGATATAACCCATCCCCTCACCTGTTTGGTCCTGGAAACCACAAAGGTCACTCTTTTCCTCCACATGATTCCACCCAACAGTTTTTCCGAATAACTCTCACTTTTGTTTTCATCCCACCCTGTCCAGTCCCACATCCCCATCCCCCCAGAGCCAGCGCACAGCAGCGGGACCAGAGTGCTCAGGAGTGGGGCCAGAGTTCCTGTTTTTGTTCATGTTGGATTTTGCCTTTTAAGTCACCTGATCTGGGGGCAAATCCTGTCTGTAATCAATCCTACACACAGTTTATTTCACAGACGGGTTCCTTGCACCACTGACTTTTACACAGCTAAAATAAGCTGCTCCTTCCTCCATTACCCCGTGTGTCTCTTTCTGTGTGAGCTGACTCACTGTTTGGTATCTGCTTGCATCTGCAGAGTGAAAAAACTGAATTTGATGAGAATCAGGATGAAAACACATCCGGAGAGAAGGAGTCTGTAGGCCTGAAGCAGAGATTAATGCAGAAGGTGAAGACTGAGCAAGGTAAATGCTTTGATGTTATTCCCTCCAAGGAAAAGAGGGAAAGGGTTGTCAGTTTAGTTACCTGACCTCTTCCCGAAGGTGGTGAGCAACACCTAGGATCAATAGTTTAAAAACTAGGTGAGAAAGTATCCTGGATAATGGGGTAGATTCCTATTTCTCTTTGTTTAAGCCAGAATCATCGAAATTCAGTGTATTTCTAAGCTGAGCTTGAACTGCTGAGCCAGAACTACTCCTGGGAGTTTGCTGGTTCATCCTGCCTCCCAATATTTTTCAGGAGCTAAGAGACAGGCCACTCTGCCTTTCAAGCCATTGAAGAAAACCAAGAAACGAAACCCTTGGTCTGACTCAGGGTCTGATTCAGAGTCTGATTTTGAAGCACCTCCTCAACGAGAGCGAGTGGTTCGCCAGGCAGCAGGTGAGTGAGGACATGGATGCAGGAGAGGGATGATTGTCCTTGTGGAGGAGAAAATGGAACAGAATAGGGACCTCCCGGAGCCTCAGATCACATGTAGAAATCATCTTTAAAAGGCTTCTTTTATTTTACTGTCTGAAACTATTAAATATTTCTACCATTTGTGCACATTTTCAAGGAAAAGCAGAAATGAGCTACTAGAGAAATATGGCTATTAGGTTTAATTACACAACTGTCATGGCAAATTAAATGTGTTGTGGGTGAGGTTGGAAGACTCCAAATGACAGAACACACTTGTCATTTGGAGTCTTCTCCCTGGCAGTCTCAGCATCTGCTTGTTTTCATTCAGATCTTTATTTTTTAAAAGCTGTAGCTAAAATATTGAAAAGGCATCAGAGCTGCATATTGCCAAATGTGTAAAATAACACATCTGTGTCCTTCCATCAGCCAAAGTCAAGCCCATGGTCATTTCGGACTCGAATCACTCCAGCTCAGATGAGGAGTCTGAATTCCAGGGTGACAGTGAAGGCAACTCTGAATCGGACACAAACTCTAAGAAAAAGGCTCCTCCCAAGCCCAAACCTGCTCCCAAGTGAGTATTTTTCCATAAACGCTGGAAATTAGTAATGCTTACTGCTTACAGAAATTAAAAGGGATTTTTTTTTTCTAATGCCCTGCTTTAGAGCATCATAAACTGAATTAAAAACTTGAGGTTTTGTTTTCCAGGGAAACCACTGAAAAAGCAGCAAAAGCTCCCAAGGAAAAGGCAGTTTCAAGTGCTGCCCCTGGTGAGTGTGAGACCTCTAAACCGTGTGGATTGCTCTATAATCCCTCAGCAGTGCACAGGCAAGAGCAGAGAGGGTAACTTGGCTGTTTCAGGCTGACTTTCTGCTTTTCTTATCCCATTCCAGTCCAAGATGTCCCTGAGGACAAGGTGAGCCAGGCTCCTGCAGCTCCGTCCGTCCCGGTGCCAAGCACCAAGGCCGTGCCCAAAAAGCCTCCTGCAGCCAAGAAGGCCAGAGCCACCAAGGGTAAGGGACAGCTCAGCAACATCAGTTCTGGAGAACAATTATAATTCCTGTGGGAAACAGTCCGAGTGATTTCGCTCAGCGTTCCAAGGCCTGGGCAAACTGGAGTTTGCATTTCAGCAAAGATCTGAGGTTTGTGGCAAGAGGTTCTCTGGTTGTCATGCTTGAGGTCTGTTTCCAAACATATCATGTTCTAGTTCATGTTGGACATGCTTGGAGGGAGGGAATTTTAGTTTGGGAACAGGAAAAGTGAATGCTTCCTACAGTGCTATGTAATACTTGGCAGGGATAATCCGAGTGGAATTTGTGTCTTGCAGTCAATGTCCTACTTCGTGTCTTTTTGGGAAAAAGGAAAAGCTGCCTTGCAGCAGACAAGCTTTTGGGGGTAGTTTGATCTGTTCAGTGCTGGATCCATCTCATCCATCTCCAGCATTTGACTCGGGGTTTTTTAAACTCAACTGCCAGACTTTGACACTGTTTTGTACATTTCCAAATGGAATCAACTCCGTGTTGATACCAGCAGGAAAATAGTGTTACTTCCACTCCTAAATTAAGAAAGCGTGCTATCACTCAGAAATGGCCTGAAGTGAGCTGAACTGGAAGTTGTGCTTCAAGATGCTCTTTTCAAAAGGGAAAATATAGGTAAGAAGGGATGAGTGAGTGTTAGGGAAATTCCTTCCTCCGTGTGCAGGAGTTTGAAGGTCTGAGATGGGTTACAGAGCCTTGAGAGATCGGGACTATTCAATCTGAAATAGTCTGTAAATTGCTTTGGGGACACTTTAATTTGATCCTCTAAATGTAGCGGAACTGAGCAGATAAACAACCTCATTCCTCACCGTCTGTGGAAGAGGGATCTTTCTAGAAAACCCCGCTTCAAACGGAGACGACCTGTGCGCTGACCCCACGAGAGCGCAGAGCCTGTTTCTGTTGGAAACCATTCCCAAACTGGGAACGAGAGAGGAGCAAAGCAGGGCTTTAACGCCGCGTTCTGTTCCAGACAACCAGCCCTCCATCATGGATGTCCTGGCCAAGAAAAAGGCTGCACCCAAAGCCAAGCCAGCGGCGAAGGAGGGACCCCTGCGCGGCGAGGGTGACAACGCCAAGGGGAGGAAGGTTCTGAAGAGGCAGCCAAGCTCTTTGGATTCGGATTCCGATTCGGATTTTGGCTCGAAGCCTGCCAAATCTGTTGCATCAAAGGTTTGTGCAACACCAATGAGCGCCCGAGGGAAGCGCGGGGCGTGGGGTGGGTTCTTCTGGCAGGAAAAGCTGGTGGAGGTCGAACCTCTTACCTGGGTGTGGGGAATCATAGAATCATGGAATATTCTGAGCTGGAAGGGACCCACAGGGATCCTAGAGTCCAGCTCCTATGCTGGGAGCAATCCCACGCTGTGCCTGAGAGCATTGTCCAAAGGCTCCTGGAGCTCTGGCAGCCTTGGGGCTGTGCCCATTCCCTGGGGAGCCTGGGCAGTGCCCAGCCACCCTCTGGGGGAAGAACCTTTCCCTTATAAGGGTCAGACAGCCCGGATCCTTGGTCTGCTCCCACCTCCTCAGACATCCCATGGCACAGCGGGCACGTGGCGCTCATTGTGTTCCCTGTGGGTGCTCAGATCCATGATTCCTGCTTTCCCTCCAGAAATCCAAGCTGCAGGACGACACCTTCACCATTGACTCCGGTGATGAAAACCCCGTGGTTCAGCCCCGTGCCAGGCCTGGCCGCCTCAAAAAACCTGTCCAGTACCTGGAGTCCTCTGAGGATGATATATTTTGAGTTTTTAGGAAAATTTTTAACTCCAGATCCACAATGAGCCTTCAGCAGTGCTCCAGAGCCCCCACCAAAGACCACTGGGAAATCTTCACCGAACGTGAGCCACTCCAAAAATGCTTGTTACAGGTGAACACAGCTTGATTTTTCTTGGTTTCAAATAAGTTAAATTTGTTTAAATAGGAACATCCTCTTTTCAGTGAACACTCGAGCCACGTCCCCAGCGAGTGCTGCCGCACTTCCCTCTTCCCCATTATTTGACACTTTGTGGTCATTTTAGTGTTAAAGTTGACTTTAGAATATGCCAAATCCTTTAAAATTTATACATCTTCCTTGAAATATCTTACAGTGCTAAAATATATGAATTTTTAATTCCACCACCCAACACAGCTGGAGTCGTTCTTCCAGCACTATTCCTTCTCTGTGTAAATATTTTCTATGTTTTTTTTCTTGTTGTCCTGAGTTTGTTTGTTTATTTGTCTAATAAAAGTGTTTTTACTCCTTTTCTTCACCGAATTTGTGCGTTTTTAGGGAAACAACGACTGCAGAGCTTGTGGCAAGCCCTCCCTCTGTCAGAGCAGAGAGCTTGGCACAAGCTCTGGGGGGTGCAGGGCTCGTTGGCCACTTCCCCACGGGCTGTGGCCACTGTGGCTCCACAGCTGAATTCTTGTGAACACCCCTGTGGTCCCAGCACGGGGGGAGCTGCTTGCCCCGAGCAGCTGTGGCTGCCCCATCCCTGCAAGTGTCCAAGGCCAGGTTGGAGCAACCTGGTCTAGTGGAAGATGTCGCTGCCGATGGAAGGGGACGGGACTGGATGAGCTCGGAGCTCCCTTCCCATCCAAACCATGAAGCCCCAGGGCCCCCCGCGCTATCGGTGCTTTGCTGGAACCCAGTCAAGTGTGGAAAGCGCTGTCAGATTTTCCACTGGCTCTGGAGAGCGTCTCCGGCGCGTCCCCTCCGAGGGCCGGGCTATTTACAGCTCCTCTGCTGCAGAACCCGACCCACGGCAGAGCCACGGGTGGGCTGTGGGGCTGCTCTCACAACTCTGGCAGCCACAGACTGGACCACGGAGAACCAGGAATTTGCCATCCCAAAACCTTGGATGGGGTGCTGGGGATGGTGCTGGATGGGAGCTGGGCTCTGGGGCATCAGGCGCTGCCCCACCCTGGGCTTTGCACATCCCCAAGCGGTGAGGGGAGTCTGAGGGTGACCTGGGTTGTCCAGGGCTCTGTTCCCGTTACTGGAAAGGATTTGAGCGGCCACCAGATGCTGTCAGCACTGGGCAAGGGCTGGCAGGAGTCCTGGCTGTGCCACACGGGAATTTGTAGGGATTACTCTACATGTGCCAGAGCTGGGGACACCCTGGGAAGATCCATGGGACCCCTGCAGCCCTGGCACAGAGAGCGCTGGTGCCAGCCCTGAGCATCCCCCAGGCACTGCAGGGCTGGAGCGGCGGCAGCACGGCTGGGCTGTACCCGGGCTCCGAGGGCTCAGGGGGGTGATGCCAGCAGGGCGGGGGGGCCTTTTGGGGTGGCTTGAGGACCCTGAGGCACTGTGGGTTTGGGAAGGACAAAGTCTGGGGACATTTCTGCACTGGGGGGCCGCCACCCCTCTCCCGACCTGTGCCCTGGGCAGGGCAGCTTTTGTCCTCGAGCCC
>JAIXNV010000835.1:1596-17066 GCA_020917445.1 Riparia riparia
AGGAATGGAGAAAAATGCATTTGCAATGTCAATTGTGGCATACCATTTTGCTGCCTTGGACTCCAGCTCGTACTGGAGCTCCAACATGTCTGGCACGGCAGCGCTCAGTGGTGGTGTCACCTCATTCAATGCACGGTAGTCCACAGTCAGTCTCCATTCTCCTTCAGATTTACGCACAGGCCAGATGGGGCTGTTGAAGGGTGAGTGAGTTTTACTAACCACCCCATGGCTCTCCAGCTCTTGAATCATCTTATGGATGGGAATCACAGCGTCTCGGGTTGTTCTGTACTGTCGGCGATGCACTGTTGAAGTGGCAATTGGCACTTGTTGCTCTTCCACCTTCAGAAGACTTACAGCAGATGGGTTCTCTGATAGTCCAGGCAAGGTATTCAACTGCTTAACATCCTCTGTCTCTACAGCTGCTATCCCGAATGCCCACCTAAATCCCTTTGGGTCTTTGAAATACCCATTTTGGAGGAAGTCTATGCCCAAAATGCATGGAGCCTCTGGGCCAGTCACAATAGGGTGTCTCTTCCACTCATTTCCAGTCAGGCTCACATCAGCTTCCACCAAAGTAAAATCTTGTGAACCCCCTGTCACCCCAGCAATGGAAACAGATTCTTCCCCCATGTGTCTTGATGGGAGTAATGTGCACTGTGCACCAGTGTCAACTAAGGCCTCATATTTTTGTGGTTCTGATGTGCCAGGCCAACGAATCCACACAGTCCAAAATACACGGTTTTCCCTAGCCTCTACCTGGCTAGAGGCAGGGCCCCTCTAAGCCTGGTTATCCTTCTTTCCTTGAGAATATGTCTTAGAGGTTCCTTCAAGGGGGTCGGACATGTCATCATCGTCATACCTGGTAGTTCGGCTACAGGCAACTGGAGCCGCTTCCCTTTTGGTGGAACTCCCTCTTTGAGTCTTGACTTCCTTCAATTCATGCACCTGTTGTGCCAGGGCAGCCGTAGATTTTCCATCCCATCTGTTCATATTTTCTCCGCAATCCCGCAGGAAGAACCATAGTTCAGCACGTGGAGTGTGCCCTCTCTCCCTACCCGGGGAGCGTCTACGTTGGGTACTAGAACCTCTGATCTGTACTGCTGAGATTTGGAGAAGATCCTCTCTAATCTCCTCCCTGAGTCTCTTATGATTCTCATCTATCTTGTCCTCTAGTTTCCGTAGACGTGTTTCCACAGCTGCAATTCTGGTGTGTGTTGGGCCATGCACAGCATCTGCATATGCTCGGAGCTTCTTCGCCATATCAAGCACCGTCTCCTCCATGTCCTCCCGATTCATTACTGCTAAAGCAGAAGCGTATTCTAATGGCCCAAGTCGTATAAGTTTTCGCCACATCACAGACGTACATGATACCAAGTCTGGGTTCCTAGTGTTTATGTCATCTGAGAAGACAATCTCTGCCATTGCCATTTCTCTCAAGCGTTGAATCCCTTGTTCTATGGTCTTCCATGGGGTTTGCTGCATATAGAGATCATCTGCACACAAGTATCTTTCTGCCACACTTCCTAGGACCCGTATCCAGAGACTGCAAGGACTAGCCTCTCTCATCATCTCCTGGTCGATGACTGGATCATGTGACAGGGATCCCAGATGCCTCGCTTCAGTGCCGTCCAGAATTGTAGCCTCGCCTGCAGCATCCCAAAGACGGACTAACCAACTAATTACAGATTCATCAGGTTGTCGCCGGTAATCCTTTCTTAGGCCCCGAAGGTCCTTCAGGGAAAAGGAATCAATATTGGCTTCTGATCCTGTGCTAGAAGCTTTGGCCTCTGATTTTGGTGAAGGTCCTTCTCTTGAGTCATCATCGTCCACTGGTTGATCAGTTTTGTGTGTGTGCTTCTTTGCTGGAGCAACTGCTAGGGGCTTAGGCTTACTGTCTGGTTTAGCTGCCGACACAGGCTAAGGTTTTAGTTTAGCTGCTGGCTTCATAACTGGGGTGTTGGCTGCAGCCTGAGTGCCTGGGGTAGCTGTTGATTTGTATCCCTTTCCCCCTGCCTCTGTCTGCTGCCCTACAGTCTCTAGCAATTTGCGATAAGCATATGCCAGGGCCCAGCTTACTGCAGCGTTCTTTTCACCCTTAGAGCCATCACGGTACCTCTCTTTCAGGTATTTCCCCAGCTCCCCTGGATTCTGAATTTGTTCCCGTGGAAAATCCCAGACTACAGGGTCAGAGAATTCCTTGAGGAGTTGGCCCATATCCTCCCATTCTCCACACCACTCAGGATTTCCTCTGCCTGGGTCAGGAGTTTCATCAGCCCCGCTAGAAATCTCAGCCCATATTCTAGAGAAGCTGCAGACTGTATAGAGGAGGCTTACCAGATGACATACAAGAAAGATGGTCTCTTTAACACTCAGGGGAAACTCAGCATTCTCCAACCATGATTTAACCGATTCAGAGGAGAAGAAGGAAACGAAAGACTGCAACGCTTCATCCTCTGCTCCTCCTCCCACAAACAGGGTGAATAGCCATAACCATGACCCATGCATACTAGGAAAAGATCTCAGCACCTTTATAAAGTTCCTACAAATTATTATCATTAAACCAAGGCCAATAGCTATTCTAATCCGTGTCCCTCTACTGTAAAAACTGCGAATTAATGACAATATTGGGGCTATCTCTGGATATGCAAATAAACCTAAGGACCACAAATGTATTAAGACCTCAAAGAAGCCTAAGGATCCAAAACACATCAAGGCCCCCACCCCAAGAGACATGAGTTCAAGCAGCATAGTTACTGACTGCAAAATACCAATCTGTACAGGGTTTTTCCACTCTCTCGAGCCCCACGTCTGGGCGCCAAGAAGTTTGTGGTGGTTTCAGGCAGATTTTGGGAGAAACCCTCCCACGGGGCTCCCCCTCCCCTCCCCCAATCGGTTCGGGAAAAGACTTCCTCCGAGAGAAGTGGAAAAAACCTGTTTATTAAACAGACAAAGCACTCCCAGCACAATACCCGATGACAAGAGCTTCGTGCCGCTCATGGAGGGATAACAAACTTAAAGAAAGTCTCTCCTCTTGAAGATCGTCACTGTGCTCCGCCGCTCCATCTCCGCTGGCGCTGGGAGAAAAGGAGATGTGCAGGGCTGGTCTTGGTGGGGTGGGTCCCCTGTGGAGGCCCCCGGTGCTTCCCCAGGTCCTTAGTCCAGAGAAGCTGGAACAGCTCCAAGGAGAGGGCAAAAAAGGAAAAAAAAGAAAGAAGGAAAAAAAGCAAAAAAAAAGAAAAAGCAAAAAAAAGGCAAAAAAAGCTTCAGCTATTCTACAGCATCTAACTACGCTAGCACTAAACTAACTAACTGCCGGCGAAAAAAAAAACAACAGAGCTTCTTCAGTCTTGCCGAGTTCCACCTCCCCCTCTTCAAGGTCACTCGGATGAGCAGAGTTTTCCTGGGGAAAAACAAACCGCGCTTGCCCTCCCCCCTGCACCCAACAGACGATTGGGGATACACAGTCACCCCAGGACAGAGGTACAGGGGTGATGCATATGTATGGTATGCAAGATCTTGGAAAATAGATAGAGAGCAAAGAACCTTGTTCGGGGCAGCCACACCTTTCAGAGATGACTCCTGTGCTGCCCGCTGGTAAACAAACATACCACTTTCTAACTTTAATTAATTAGAGGGTCTTTTTTCATGATTATATCAGTTTTCAATGACTCAGTGAAAAGGCTAACAGTTAATACATCTCCATTTACCTCATGGCTAGCAAAGTTAGATACCACTGGCTGGCTACTCGAATTAGTAAATATGGGAGTTGTAGTCATGATTGTATTTGTAATTATTCTTGTGGTGTTACCATGTGTACTAAAATGTGTGGTTAAGCTGGCCAAAAATTCTGTAAAACAAGTCTGGATTGCTCAAAAAAGGTAAGGGGCATGTGTGGAGGATGAGTTCCTCCCAAAATGAGGACATGTGAACAATTCAGTTTATCTGGAAGAATAGGCCTGTAACCATTTCAAGGATGCAGAAGTCATATAAGAAGCAGAACAAGTTGCAGAGGTCACGTACGAAGAAGAACAAAAGATGGTCAACAACTCCAGGATGTGAGAACTGGATGAGAGCCAGAAAAAAGGACTGTGTAATCTGCTGTGCATACAAGAGCAATCAACCAATAGGGGTTAAAGGGTTAACATGTGCTTTTAGGGTGTAACCAATTGTAAAGTAGCATGAAACATGTGATTAAGACTAAAATCTGCATAAAAGAGAGTGTTATGTTGAAATAAACAGCTCACTGTGATCATATTGATCATTGTGTGATGTCCCATTCTTCCACAGCAACCCTCACTGGGACACCACACCTTGGTCTCTAGTCATGGAATTGCCATGGAAACCCGGCTGATTGGAAATATAATGGTGGACAAAGGTTTTAGTGGGGCCTCTCACAATAGGACAAAGGGTGGTGGCCTTGGTTTTTAGTTCCAAGATTCAGGTGGTTTTAGAGTTTTTTTCCTTCTGCAAAGCTCTGAGCCAAAGGTAAAAAAGAGACAGTCTTCAGGTTCTGATTTTTCAAGGTTGCGCACTTTGTTTATTGTTTCTTATCTTACATTTTTCTCAGTGCCCAATAAAGGTCTGTGCAGCTGCTCGTGCATCTGTTGACTCCCCCCAGACTGGGCTGTCACCATCTTTTATACTAATTGTTATGTGTTCTTTATTTATAGCTATTTGTCAATACCTGTCACTTACACTAAAAAGATCATCCCTACTTTGACCCAATCTCTTGAAATGACTTTGTGCCACCGTCACTGCAGAAAATGGAGTGAGGGAAGAAAAAAGAAGAAGCAGGAGACAACGCCCCAAATCCTTCATCTTGCTCCCATTCACTTCAATACTAAAAACCCAAACCTACTGTTTTCTCACCCTGTGATAAGCTAAACGACTATCTTCCACAATCCTGTGGCTTGCAATCCTTCCCGCAGTGCAGAAAGCCTTTCCCATGGACTGGGATCAAAGCCGATGTCCCTCTGGCCTCTGGGCCAGGGTCCCAGACCTCCCGTCCAGGTCTCTGACCCTCCAGGGCAGTCAAAGGCATGCCCTGGACTCCCAACATCTCCCCCTCCTGTTTGAAGCAAGAACACGTCTTTGGCAACCCTGTCCATGGCCTGCCGTATGCATCGAAGCAAACACGGCAAGATCATGAGAAGACTTACAAGCCCTACTAAAATGTATATAAATGTTTTTAAAAATCCCTTCCACAATGATGAAAGGTCAAACAAATTGAATGCACCATCCATCCATGACCCAGTTACCTCTCCAAATTTGTTCACACTCTCCTGCAATTGCTTGATGTTCTCATGAATGGATTTGGAATGATCTGACAAATTCATGCAGCACATTCCCTCAATTTCCTGATACCCATGCCCATGTGTCAGCAATAGATAATCTATCACTGCTCTGTTTTGGAGACTCACTCATCTTACACTGTCAATGTCCAATAACATGTCACTCAGTGCAAGAGAGGTGTCTTGGGCATGTTTGCTCAGCTAACAACCCACCTGATCCAATTGTGTCAAGGCTACTCCTGATGCTGCCTGTGGTGAAAAAAGAGCAACCACAATTCTCTGAGCCTTGTCCCACATATGAACATAATCATCACAATTTGGATAATGTATTTTGATAGATCTTTTCCCTCTATATTTTTCTTCTCAGCAATGTCATGTTGGGTGTTAGCAATGAAAGCATTCCAATGCTGCATGGACCACCTTTGACATTTGCGGGGAGTGCGGGCCAAATTCTGTCACCACAGATGAAAAAGATTCCTCCCAGCAATTGCGCTGGAACTTGGTTGGATGGCTTGTCCAGCATCTTAGTGTAATTACACCAAGATGATGAATTTCTGTAAAAATTGAGGTTTGGAGTGACATCTATTGTTTTGTTTTGTGCCACTCCAGACAGGCCAAATTTCACACAAAATTGCATTTGGACCGATCCAAGGATTTCCAATTCCTGAGGTCCAAAAGGAGCCACAGGAAGGAACTTCATCCAAACATCCCATTGGTCCACTGGATTTACAATGGACTTTGAAATCACTGGGGGGATGTTTTCTGGAATCGGCCATTTGCTCACTGGCAACCCCACTAAACATGTTGAGAAGGGTTTCCTTGGCTTTGAGTGTGTCAAGCAGATAGTATCCAAACCTGATGCATTGGCTAGAGTTTCCCAAACATTCTCTTTTGGTTGGACTACAGGCAAAACTGCCACATTGCTCAAGGCAACCAAGGAGAGAATGAGGCACAAGGATAGTTCTTTCATGTTCAATGGCCTTTTTCCTATGGGAATCCCTAAAAATGAAACACCACCCAAGCTCCAAAGAAAACCCAAACCCCAAAGAAAATTCAATACCCAGAGTCTCTTTTGCATGTAGAACAAAGGGATGTCTGCTGTCTTGACAACAGCTCACGTCTGCGTGCCCACTTCTCTTCCTCCGGTCTTGGGGTCCACGTCTGCTTGCATCTTGGACTCAGTACAGTTTCACGTGCCTTGCCGCCAGCCACTTCAGTCCTACAGCTGTGGAGACACAATCAGATACCTTGCCCCAAGTTATTAACTTGAATAGCCCTTCAATCTGTCCTGTTTCTGGGTTTCTGACCAAAACCAAAGGATTTTCCTTCAGCTTTGCTCTTGTGCTGTTTGAAAAATGTCTGACAATTGGTGGAGTTGGCTCTGCAAAAGAACCATTTAGAAAATTCAACACATACAAAGCTTTATTCAAGAGCATGTGCAGTGTTGCATCTGCTTCTCCTCTTTTTTGTCTGTCCAAAAGGGATTTCAATGTGTGATGTGTCCTTTCAATGATTGCTTCACCTGTTGGAGAGTGTGGGATACCAAAGGTATGATGGACACCCCACCTCTTCAGGAATTTGTCAAGCACTTTCCCTATATATGTTGGTCTGTTATCTGTTTTGATTTCTTGTGGCATGCCCAATGATGCAAATGCCTGCAAGAAACGTTGACAAGCATGTTGTGCTGTCTCAGTTGTGTGCAATGATGGAAAGACTGCACCTGAGAATGTGTCAACTGAAACATGAACATTTTTGAGTTTCTCAAAGGATGGATATTTTGTGACATCAGTTTGCCATAACTGCAAACTGTGCAATCCTCTTGGATTGACTGCTCCCATGGAAGCAGGAGGCTGCACAAGCTGACAATCTGGGCAAGCACTAATGATTTTTTTTTGCCTGACTTTTGGAAATGTGAAAAGTTTCCATTAGTGCTTGAGCATTCTGATGGAGGAATGAATGACTCAATTTTGCCTGTTCAAAAATGTTTGGTAAAGTCCTTGAAATTGGCATGGTCAATTTATCTGCGTGTGCATTACCTTCTACTAAAAATCCTAGGAGAGATGAATGTGCCCTGAGGTGAGAAACAGCGTACTTACGTTTTCTGTGTTACAACAATGTTCTCATGCACAGCAAGCATGAATACTGCACCTTGGACAAACATCCGGTGAGCTTGCAATTTCTGTATGTTTTGGACGGTCCTTTTTGAAGTGCCCTTGTTTGCCACACTTGTAGCATTGTCTTTGTTGAAAATTCGTGAATGCATCTTTGACAGCCTTTTCCACCTGATCTTCCAAAACAGTTGCAATGTGCTGCGGTTTCCCCACCTTGCTGCATGCCTCTGTCATTTCTGCCATAGAGAGTTGGCCAGGCATCGCACTGCTGATATGTTTGCATTCTGGATTTGGCATTCGCAAATGCAAGATACCGAATCAAATGTGGTTTCACCCCCTCACCACTGACTTGCCTCTCCACTGCTTGCGTGAGACGATCGATGAATGAGGTGAAAGATTCTGAAAGACCTTGCTTTATGTCTGTATAACTACTTTCTGTAACTTCTGTCGGTGGAATTTGCACCATTGCCTTTCTGGCTGCATTCTTGATGTCTGTCAACACTTCTCAAGGAAGAAGTCTGGCTTGACGAGCTGGATTGTCAAGTGGTGGATCACCGGCCAATTGTGCAATGGTGAGGTCTGCATTCGCTCCTCCCTGATATTTGTCCCTGAGCTCATTAAGAGCTCATTAAGACCTCTTCTCCATTTTGCTTCCCAGATGATAAACTGCGAGTCCGTGAGGATCATTGAAGCAAGGGATCTGAGGTCAAATGGTGTTAAATCATATATATTAAATGTCCCTTTTAAAAGTTCTTTGAACTATGGAGACCCCAATCCATTATCACAAATGGCCTTCATCAGATCTTTGATGACTTCATGATCCAATCACTCCCATCTCGGGTTTACATCCTGTGCATCATGAGTCACCGGCATTGCCACACTTCTTGAACCCATCGGAAGCATCTCCCCTTTCAATGCATGCTTTCTTATTTCAGTCCAATCTGTTGCACAAAATTCCCATGCACCAGGAATCTGTGTCTTGTCTGACACTGGAATTGATTGCTGTATTTCCAGCTTAACTGCTGCTTCATCCTTTCCAGGATCTACCTGTTTTTGAGGCTGCACCTCATCCTGTTTTGTTTCCTTTTCCTTTTCTTGAGGAACAGAAGCTGGGGAGTGCTGGGCACCACACAATTTCTCTGCAATACCTTTCCTCTGAGGAAAAAGTCGAGAAAAGAAGACATTAGGTCTTGTTGGAATTCTGAAGCTCCTTCACTGAATTGCGGGAAAAACTGCTTCATAAAGTCCTAAGATAACAAAAATGATGATGCTTGACATGAAAAATCAAATGCTTTTGCTGTCTGGATAGGAATGCCCTCTGAAGCAGTGATGCAGATGATGTCGTCATCAGTGACTGACATGTCTTGTTCTTCTTGTGCAGCTTCATCGTCCCTCACCATCAACAAAGGCACTCTCAGCTTTTGTTTGAATTGCTGTTCTGAAGAAGTTGATTTTTTTGTATGAAACTGGAAAAAAAGCGGTGCAACGTAGTTGTCTCACTGCTGAAGGGTGCTCCATTCTGTGTGCCTGACACTCGTCGTGATTGTTGTGGATACACAGTCCTGTCCCTAGGTGACGATGACACATCGACAGCTGGCATCTGCTGGCTCATGGTACTGTATGGATCTGATATTTCTTTCCCTGCCTTTGACAGAGTATGTCGAGTTCTCAAAAGGCTTTCAATTTCTGGGTACATTTGTAAAACCTGAGAGAATTTTGGACGTGCGCCCATCTGCAGAAAAGCAGCAGCTGTGTTTGAATCGCCGCGTGTAGGTGGTTCCGTGACCAGTGAACCGCTGGTGGGTGGAGTCGAGCTCTGTGACGTTTGTCGCATAGGGGTGGCACCCTGGAGAGACTCTCCGCTTTGGCCATGCCCCATCCCTGCCTGTTCCGCCTCTGCCTGCGCTGCCCCTGCCTGTCCTGGCCCGGCGGCGTCTGGCGAAGTGTCCCCTCCCTGCTCACCCCCAGGGTCCGCCCCTTCTCCCTCGTGATCAGAATTTGCCCCGCCCAGAGCAGGATCGCATTTCGGACCCCGTCCCGCCCCTGCCGCGCCTGCGCCTGGACCCACCGCTGGTGTTTCTGGGGTTTGTAGTACTTTGCTTGGTGTTTCCCGTTTCAGTCTCCCCCTTGCGCCCCACGACGCTGATGTATTTTGAACTGCGTTGCTTCCCGTAGCTTGCGTCATTGGCGTGCGCCAAACTGCCGACACGGATCCCGCCTCTCCCAATGGCTCATTTCCACTCCTCGGGAGCTCGCTCCGCTTGTCCGTGAACTGTTCTCCCCTGCGTTCCCCCCCTCCCGACCCGACACGCTTCCCGACTGCGCTTCGCAGTGTTCCGCGCCCTGCTGAGATAGGTTAGGATCACCCCCGTGCACACACACCACAGTTCTGCCCTCCGCTACTGACTCATTCGGGACCTGTTGTTCTCCCGGCGCTCCCCTCGCCCCCTCCTCCCTGCGTGCACCCTGTTCCTGCACGGGAAGGGAAAGCAGCGGTGGGGTGCTGCTGCGTGGTGACTGTGGGGGGGGTGAAGGGACTCCGAGGTGGACTCTGTGTCCAACCTGTCTTCCCTCTCTTTTGGGAGAAGTGTGATGGGCCCTCAGGAGCTGCTTCAAAATAAAGCATGTCCACCTCCTCCTGCTCACTGGGATGGATTAAAAGTTTCTTCTTTCCTGGGACTGGCATTTGATCGGCTTTTGGGGCTTTTGATGTTTTTTGTGGTGAACCCTGAGAGAGCTGAGAGCTCCCCCCTCCTCCATCTCCCGGAGGAGGTATTAAACCTGGGGAAAGCAGCTGTCTGTCTCCTCCCTCTGACTGGCCGACAGATAAAGCTCTACTGTCCTCCCCCCTGCCGCTTGGCAGCTGCCCAACTTTGGGACTTCCATCGGTATTCTCCGATATAGCTTCTAACTTAATTCTACCTGCGGACAAGAGCTTTGCAGCTATCTTGTCCTTCTTTGTGGCTCTATCATACAACTCCCTATTTGCTTCCTGCCAAAACCCTGGCTCAAATAGGACACGGGTCTCACAATGAGGGTAATTACAACAGACCCAGAGCATCAACATCCAATGCTCTTTTTCCTTGAGAACCACACCGTGTGTTGAAACCACCCCCGTTAGGGCAGCTAAAATAGAGATTTGTTCCTGTGAAGTGGTCCCCACCATGGTCTAGATCCAATTGTTCTTACCAAAGCACAAAGGCTTGGGTGCAGCTGTTGTTAAATTCTCCTCAGAGGTGTCCTGATCGCTGACCAGCTGGTTTCAGGGTGACGGATTCCAGGGCCCTTGGAGATCTGTCAGTCTGGTACGAATTTGAGATTAGCTGCTCTGGCCAGAAATGTTCTTTTTATCTTCCGTGGAGCTGACCATCTGGCTTGTTATCTTCTGAGGGTTTGCGATGTTCACTGCAGAAGGTTCACTGTGACCCTTTTGGTGCCCCTTTCCAGGGGCCCACCCAGGGACACTAGTTCTTGGTTTTTGTTCCGAGATTCAGGTGGTTTTAGAGTCTTTTTGCCTTCTGCAAGAAGCTCTGAGCCAAAGGTAAAAAAGAGACGAGTCTTCACGTTCTGATTTTTCAAGGTTGCGCGCTTTGTTTATTGTTTCTTTTCTTACAATTTTCTAAGTGCCCAATAAAGGTCTGTGCAGCTGCCTGGGCATCTGGTGACTCCTCGACTCCTCCCGGACTGGGCTCTTGTAATCTTTTATACTAATTGTTATGTGTTCTTTATTTATCATTATTTGCCAAGACCTGTCACTTACACTAAAAAGGTCATCCCTACTTTGACCCAATCTCTTGAAACTACTTTGTGCCACCGTCACTGCAGAAAATGGAGTGAGGGGAGAAGAAAGAAGGAGCAGGAGACAATGCCCCAAATCTTCCATCTTGCTCCCATTCACTTCCATACTAAAAACCCAAACCTACTGTTTTCCCACCCTGTGATAAGCTAAACTACTATCTTCCACACTCTTGCGGCTTGCAATCCTTCCCACAGTGCAGGAAGCCTCTCCCATGGACTGAGATCAAAGCAAATATCCCTCTGGCCTCTGGGCCAGGGTCCCAGACCCCCCTGTCCAGGTCTCTGACCCTCCAGGGCAGTCAAAGGAATGCCCTGGACTCCAACAGGGAATGGGTGCTAGCAAAAACCTAGAAAGAACAATCTTTAACTCCTCAATGGGAAGGTCCTTTTCAGGTATTCCTGACGACCAAAGCTGCAATCTGGACCAAGGAATGAGGGTGGATCCACACCAGCAGAATCAAAGGACCTGTGGAAGAACCTAAGGAGTGGACGATTACAGCTAAACTGAGTGATACAAAATTGACTCTTAAATGAGGACTGGGTCGTAATGAACTGGGAAGACCCAAATGGTCCAAGAAACATACCCAGGATCACACCTAATTGGGAGATAAGGCCAAGCTTATATCAGTGGTTTCAAGTACCACCTGGACAAGCTTTGAGACAGCCCAGGATACCCTCCTTGGGAAGGAATACTTCCACTCCAAACAGGAGGATGAGGACTGTTTTGGACAGAGAACTCTTGTATTCATACCTTAGCCTGTGATTTATGCAAAGAAGAAGAGGAGTTGCAACTTCCATCAGTGCCAGACCAAATACCCTGATTGATCCACCCAAATACCAGATATGCTAGCTGGGTTAAATGAAAATGTTTAGATTGTGGGAAGAATTGATATGATAGTTCACACAATTGACGCTCTCGTTGCAAGAAGTGTCAAGGGCCAAATCAATCTCCTATCCAAGTAGAATTTGAAGAAACTAAAATAATAACTTTGTTTTGTGGATGGGAATTATTAGTGCCTGTTGAATGGGAGATACATGAAGAACAGTGGAAATGACAGTTAAGGAGTGTCAAAAACGATTTGTCTGGAAATTAGCTAAGAGGAAGTGACATGGAAATAGAGGGCAAGACCAGATTGGCCTCTGTATTCACCACCAAGAAGATCAAATACACCTGCTGTGGGTTGCAACCCCATAGGCATGGGAGGTGGGAGTATAAGCCATACTGGACCTCTGTTACTCCTTTTTCTGTCACTCAATTTTTGTCTTCTCCCTTTTGGGATATTGACAAGGCCATGCTACAGATGTTACCAAAAGCTGTACATGGAAAGACACCGAGGTTCTTTTTTCATTTCTCATACTCACGTCAACAGCCACTGTTATAACCCATCCAAATTAGGCAATTGCATACATAAAGGGAAAAAGTACTGGATTGCAGAGAACTTAAGAACAAGTGGTAGCAAGATGGGAAGTCAGTGCCCAAAAGAGGAGAGATGGATTTGTTTTACCTACATTACTGGGCACAAAGCACAGGATTTAGTAAAAGAGCTGTTGATAAGCAAAAAGGCTAAGTCAGTACAACCACCTAAACCTGTGCCAATTTCAATCAACGATTTGTATACCAAACTTGAACAGCAATTAGAAAAAGAAATAGATATCTCAAGGATGGGTAAAAATCAGTTTGTAGAATTAGGGGAAAGAATAAGTAAGGAACTTAACATAACCAATTGTTGGGTCTGTGGAGGGGCTTTGATGTCACAAGAATGGCCATGGAAAGGCAGCAGCTTAGGCCCAATTGAGCTTCTAAAATAGAACCAAGCAAGTACAAGTGGAGAAAACAGACCAGAAGGGTGGATTTTAAGCTCAACAGTGATAGCGGAAGAACGTCTCTGGCGCACTGGGAGAAGGTTCCTTCATGAAGTAGGAAAAACACCCTGTAAAAGATATAAGGTTAGTAATGGAACTTCTGTATAGTAGGTCCCAGAAGCACCAACCGTGTATTGGACTCAAGAAAAAGCAAAAAAGTGAATTGTAAGTATGATAACAAAACAAAACTTTTTCAATGTAAAGATACAGGTAAAAATCCTTACTGTGGCATCCCAGAAATTTCCAAATTTTGGGAGAATATAGATCAACAAAAATTTAACTATTGGAAAGCTCCAGATGGCGTATTTTGGATATGTGGAAAAAGAGCATACCCAAAACTCCCCTCTCAATGGAAAGGGAGCTGCACTCTGGGAATTATACAGCCAGGATTTTTTCTTTGACCAGGACCTGATGGGGATCAATTAGGGATACCAGTTTATGAGGATCTAAAGAGAAACAAAAGAGAATTGATTGGAAGATTCCAAAAATGGGGAGATGAGGAATGGCCCCCTGAACGCATACTGGAAATATATGGGCCAGGCACCTGGGCACAAGATGGGAGTTGGGGATATCGAACACCAATTTATATGCTAAATCGTATTATAAGACTTCAAGCCACTGTAGAGATAATAACGAACAAAACTGGTCAGGCAATGGAATTAATATCAAGGCAACAAACCCAAACAAGAGCGGCTGTGTATCAGAATAGGTTGTCTTTAGACTATCTATTAGCTGAAGAAGGGGATGTTTGTGGAAAGTTCAATACATCAGATTGTTGTTTAAAAATAGATGACAATGGAGATGCCGTCCTGGACATAGTCAATGATATCAGAAAAATCGCCCACGTCCCAGTTCAAAAGTGGGAATCAATGCTAAATACTAGCTGGTGGGATAATGTGTTGGGAGTAGAATGGTGGAAAAAGTTAGGCTTCTTCCTTTTATGTGCTACAGCTGGTCTAATATTTATTCCTTGTCTGATTCCTTGTTTCATTCAGCTCATCACCAGTGTGGTACAAGGCATGCAATTAGTGAACATTGACCAAAAGTTGCCCACAACACCACCACCACAAAGGAATATGGTGTTAAAGAAACAAAATAATATAGAAGACCCCTTCAAAGAAGCGAGATTGTTTTGTGAAAAAAATGAGTGAATAATGAAGGCTAGAAAACAATGAATATTGCTCGAGCCAAATTAATTATCAAAAGAAAGGGGGAGGATTCTGAAAAGTACATATCATATGACTCTATGCAAGGTAATACTGTATGTATTATGTTGTATTGATTGTTAATGTTGTATTAATATTTTGATAGTATGGTAAATGTAGTTTTGTAGTTAAAATGTAGTTTTTATATGCCAACCACAGGAAAACGTAAATCTTTCAGAGAAAAAAAAAAAAGAATTACTACTTCCTTATCAGAAGAGACCAACTTCTCCTGCCTTGTTCAGCCCTGAAGATGCCATTGAGATTAAAGGAAAAAAGTGACACTAACCAGAGACAATTCTTTGTTTGAATGGAATTTATGCATCATGTATGAAATGCATGAATATTCTTTTATAGGCTATTTAAAGGCTATTGCTTTTAAGGGATAATCCTTTGTTAACGAGGGTCCTTCTTCAGAGCTTTCTTTGCTTGGGGCGGCACCCAGATGTCTGTAACTTTGTTTTTATTGTCTCGTATTGTCCTAACCCTAATTGTTCAATTTTTTACTCTAATTCTATTTTTATAACCATCTTATTCACTATTAAACTTTCAAAATTTTATAAACAAGTGATTAGTGTTTTTCACAAGGCACGTAAGACTTGTAGGCCTCCTCTGCCCAGAAACCCATTGAACAGTGATGAAGACAGGAAATAGGCGTCCTACCCAGGGTTCATTTATCACATTTGCATTGAAAAGGTAGAAAGGTCAGAACAAGGAAGTCTTCTTTACTTCCACAATTTTGGGGATCCCTCCCCAAGAAAAGGACCACTGACACATTTCAAAGAACAAACTATGCATGCTTAATAGCTTTGGAGCTAATTACCATACAAAACAGAGAATAGGATGTACCAGAGTTATGAATATGCATTTGTGTTTTGGGTATTTAATACTTTTGTAAATAAAAGGACTCTGTGATCACCTGTAAACTGCAGTGTGAATTTGGGAGCTATCCCGCACGCTGCCCGGTGTTGTAATAAGCATACACTTTCTAACTTTCAACTGTTAGAGATGTTTTGTCCATCACAGTTGGGTATCAATACTAGATCAGTACTCACATTTTCTTTAGTAAGTCAAGATGACCTTGCTTCTATAGATTCTGGACAATGACCAGGGATTGGACAATAAGGTTCCCTCCTCTCCACTCCACTGGCCAGGCTAGAAGTCCATCAACTGTCCCTCATCAGAGAGGAATGTGAAAACAACCA
>JAIXNV010000836.1:0-17064 GCA_020917445.1 Riparia riparia
AAGCCTAGCTGTGAATGGCAGGATCAGCCTGCCCTGCCTGGAAGCCAGG
This sequence comes from Riparia riparia, assembly GCA_020917445.1. Lineage (NCBI taxonomy): Eukaryota > Metazoa > Chordata > Aves > Passeriformes > Hirundinidae > Riparia > Riparia riparia. The sequence continues at coordinate 50 of JAIXNV010000836.1, forward strand.
AATCTGGGCACATTCCCTCTCTGAGGTGGATCTGCCAGCTGAGCCATCCGTCCTTGTCCTTAAGCAGCTTAACAAACACAAACACTGCCACAGCCACGGAGATCCGAGGTATTAAATGACAAAAAAACCTCCCTGGGCTCAAGCGCAGCCCTGGGGATGACGTAGGGAGAAACTCCTGGCTTGTCCCAGAGCGTGTCCCTGTCAGGCAGTGCCCAGCCCTTTCCTGGAGAGTGATGGATCCCCAGGAAGTCCCGAGCTGGTGTCGAGCTCTGCTGAGGTTTCCTGCAGCAGGGGGAGAGCAAAGGCTTTTAAACCAATATTGCTCCATATTTTAAAATGATTTAAGGTCCCAAGGACCAGCCCAGCTCTGGCTTTGCCAGCAGAGGGGATGGATCGTTCCCTTAAAAGCTTTTAAGTGCGTGTGATAGAAAGGGGAAGTGCAGCTGCCTGGCTGAAAGGATTGCAGTGGCTCCAGCTTCCAGCCTGCCCACACATCACTTTAACTCTGCCTGGGAGCTGAGAGACACTTTCCTTCCGCGCTGGGATCTTCAGGGATCCCGGGAGAATCAGGCACCCAGGAGAGGGGTTTCAAAAGAACGTGGGGGAAAAGAGAAGATGGAGAGGTTTTAGTGCTCCTTAGACATCCAGGTGCCTGATGGATTCAGCTATTCAGGATCCAGCTCCCCTGGGCAAACCCTGCCTTTCCCGCTCTCCTCAGGCGGCTGGGAGGTGAGCACCCCCCGTTCTGGATTTCCCAGAGCTCCTGTTCCCTGCAGACACAGATGTGCTGACACTGCACCCAGCCGGGCTCCGGGGAGGGCTCCTGGGTGCTGCGAGCGAGCCCGGAGCCAGCTGAGCCCCGGAGGCTGGAGGAGGCAGCGGCACCCACCGAGGGATGGGTGACTCGGATCCCGTGGGATTCAGGCTTCTCCTCACTCCCCCTTCACCCTCAGAGCTCTCCCAGCTGTGCAGCGCGGAATCAACAGCTCCAAGGCTCCTTTTGTGGCAGCGTGGATGGGGCTGCCCATCCTGCGTGCCCGGGACTCGACTCCAGCTGCGCCATCCCGGGCAGTCCGCAGCGCTGCCCTAAACTAATTCCCGGTTCCTCGGCCTGTGCCAGGCACTTTGCACAGAGGAATGTCCAATTTTCCGCTCTGCCAAAACTTGCAGCAGGGATGCAGACACCTCCCGTCCTGCTTCCCGTCGTGTCTCTGGAAAACCTGTGCCCATCCCAGCTGTTCTACGGCATTCGAGCCACCTGCACCCCGGATCTTGGCTTTAAAGCCGTTTGCACTTCTCCGAGCAATGACACAACTGCAGTTGTCCTGACCCTTTTGGTCCTAGGAACTGCTGGATCTGTGGAAAGGGACAACCAGAAGTCCTCGGCAAAGAGGAAGAATTCCCAGACAAAGCCAAGCCCTTTCCCTGTGGGGTTACTGGTTACTCAGATGCTGGGAAAGGCTCCCTGGCCCTGGCATCATGGCTCACTACCAATCCCAAGCCCTCCCTAATGGACTCAGACGGTGTGGGAAGTTGGCAGAGTGGAAGGAGCTGTAGACCTGAGGCCCAGGTCCAAATTCCAGCAGTCTTTGGTGTTCCTGGGTGCCCCTTGTCCCCCGCCCACCACCGGCACTTGGGAGACCCAGCGCCAGGTCTGGAGCATCAATGGCTCTGAGGAATCCCCCTCGAGGCTCCTGGGAACCATTATCCACTTTATCCTGCACCTTGGGGATGGACTCGATGGCCTCTGAAGGTCCCATCAAACCCCAGCTATTCCACGATCCTCTGATCCCCCAGGAGCCCGTCCTTACCGGCAAACCTTGTGGCTTTCCCTGCATTAAATCTCTTGTCTGCTCTCTCTCTTCTCCTACCTCCAGGGATGGCTTTTGTCTTCTGCTGCTGTGCTACAAGGAAACTTTTGTCATCCCTCGGATCGCCTGAGGCGGTGGAGGTGACCTTGTTGCCGAGCTCTCGTTTCCCTTTCACACGGGAGCTTCTCCCTCCTTTGAGCCGCCGGAGCCGCGCTGTGGAGCTCCTTTTCCATCTTGTCAGAACAAGGCTCGCTCAGGCAGGACTCAGCCACGAAAGGCACCCGTGAGAGGCTCCTGGAGCGCCTGTCTTTGGGGTAGAGCTCTGCAGGGTCAGGGATCGGACTCCACAGTTCCTCCCAGCTCAGGATATTCTGTGATTCCGTGGGATCAGCATCCCCTGCCTGGCCTGGATCTGTCTTGGAGGCAGAGGAAGAGAGCCATGGTCGGCCAGGCCTGAGCCAAACTCCAGGACCAGCACAAATCCCCTCCCGAACCTCCCCCCAGCTCACACCTCCCCACTGAGTCCTTTCTGCCCCTAAACCCCCTGAAGTGGGCTCCAGATGGGTTCCAGGGGTAAAACAGGTGAGTACAGGTGAGTTGTCGCAAGGGGAAGGGACAGGGAGAGAGGTGCAGGGTTTGGGCAGATGCAGAGGAAAAGTGGGAGGATTTGTGGCCCAGATATTCCTCAGAGCTACCAAAACTCTGAAGAATGATGGCACCTGATTTGCCCTGGACAAGAGACCCTTGTGTACCTCCAGCCACCTTTGTCCCCTGCCTGTTCCTCCCCTCATTCTGCCGGGACCTCCTTGAGGACAGGGCTGAAGAGTGAAGTGGCTTCAGGGAAGTGAAAGGTTTGAGCTGATGGTCACAGGTCACGGTGTCTTCTCTCCTCACGTGGACTGCCCACCCTCGGGCCGTGCTGTCCCGTGGTCAGTGATGACCAGGGGTCTGTGCAGATGGATGGAATATTCCAGCAGCCCAATCTTTTCTAAACAGCTCCCGGGAGAACCTGACTCATTCTTGGAGCATGGGCGCAACTTCCTTGCCCCTTGATTTTGCCTGGGCCTGGAGGATTGGACAGGAGACGTGGCTGGAACACAATCCGTGGGAAATGCCGGGATGAGGAGGGTCGGCCAAATCCACGCCCCATCCCTGGAAGTGTCCAAGACCACGTTGGATGGGGCTGGGAGCAAGCTGGGATAGTGGAAGGTGTCCCTGCCATGGCAGGGGGTGGGATGGGATGGTCCTTACGGCTCCTCCCAACCCAAAGCATTCCCTGATTGATTGGTTTCAGAGTTCCTAGGACAGCCAGCACCATTCCCCTCCCCAGACCTGAAGCGGCTCAGAGAGTCACATAATTGCGTTGTGGGGAGACGAAAAAAGATTTCCAGGGCTTCTTGACTTCTCCAAATTGGATTCGTGGTGCCCATTTGCTCCCAAAGTGTGCAACAGGACACACGCACAGAGCTCATTATTCCATTTCAAAATCCATCCGTGCTTTCACCCTCCCATGGGTGCAGAGCTCTGAGCTTTTCGATCCAAATTCCTGCAGGATCCCAGCTGGAGACCACAACCAGAATTCCCAGCCCGCAGCAGGTGCTGGGGCAGCAGATCATGAAAAGGAGAGAGGAAGGAAGCCTTGATCCGAAAATGGAAAACGTCACTTGGAGACATTTGATAGAATGTTTTTTTTTTTGGAATTAAGCCATGTTTGCCACCCCACCCGTAGTGGGACACTGAGGTGAAGATCTGGAATGTTTGAGCTCCCAGTTTTCCTGCTGGGAACTGTGAGATCCAGCAGATCCTGCTCTCTCCAGAGCAGCCCTTCAGCTTCCATCAGGATCATGTTGATGGGACTTCCCGTGGCCCACTGATCCCCACTCTTCATTCCCAACCTGCTCCCTGCTGCTCTTCCTCGTGCATGTCCTTTTCAGCACTCTCCCTCTCCCTGGAGTAACATTTCATGGATAATTGGTGGGAGACAACCGTGGATTTCCTGCAGAGACCCTCAGAGCGATTTTCCCGCTGGGATCTGTCCCCTGACAGTGACAGGTGAGGAAAAAGGGAGAGGAGCAAAAGCAGCCAAATTCACCTTTCTCCCGCACTTGTTGCACCTGAACTTTTTCCCGGCATATTTCATGGAGAGGGAAAATGATGGAGTCTGAAAATCTACAAAACCGCTGGAAGGACTCTTCCTCCTTCAGCCCGAGTCCGGCGATCCCGATTTTCAGGGGCGCAGGACTTTTCAGCAATTCCTTTTGATCCGGCAGCCAGGAGAGGGAGCTCGGCACCCTGAGCCCAGGCTCCGCTCGGCGGAGAGCTCTGGAGACAATGCTGATGATTCTTTTGTTCGACAAATAAAAGAAGTGGCCCGCGAGGGAGCTGTTTTGGCAGCTGCTTTATGAGGGCTGCGGGGAATTGTGGAAAATCGATGTTTGCCAAAGGCGAAATGGACAGAATTGGTGGAAGAAAACAAAAGTAACTCTTGGGCTTCTTCGGAGGGATTATTGCAGGATCTCGGGAAGGTGGGGTGGCTTCACCCCCCATCAGCAGGAGCGCGGGATCTGTCGGGACCGGGAGCAGTGGGAATTCATGGGCTGGACTCGTGACATTGGACTTCAGCCACCAAACCCAGAGGAAAGTCCCCTCGGTAAAAATTCCCCTCTCGGAGCGCCGAGGACTTGGGGGTCCCACCCACCTGGTGGGGAGCAGTAGGGCACACAGGAGTTTTTGTATTTCGGTGTTTAAGCAGGGGGCTGTCACCAAGCTGCAGGTGCCACAGGGAGAACGCTCCGAGAATCACAATGGAAAGGGATTCCCAAATGTCCTGAACGTTGTCGGAAAGAGACACTTTAAAAATGGATCATTATCCCCTGGCAGCCTGCCACCGGGGCCAGGAATTCAGTAGGATTGGAAGGGAGACACTTCTAGAAATATAAAGAGTCCCACACTCCTACCTTGAAACTTCCTGGGTTTAATGGTGCCGACTTAATCAGTTCTAATTAGCAGTGTCATGATTCCTGGACTTCCTGGAAGTCCTGTTTCTTTCTTTCCCTTGGATGCTTAACATGCTGGGAAGAGCAGATTGTGGACCTGGCTTAGCCAGCCTGTGGATGCATGTAAAGGTGTAACCTCAAGGACTTTGGAGATGCTCCTCAATCCCAGAATCCCAGAATCCCAGAATCCTTGAGGTTGGAAAAGGCCTCCAGGATCAGCGAGTCCAAGCTGTGCCCAACGCCCACCTTGTCCCCAGCCCAGAGCACTGTCTGTCATGCCCAGGCCTTCCCTGGACCCCTCCAGGGATGGATATTCCACCACTTCCCTGGAAATGTTCTTCCTCAAGGCCCCAAAAACCCCAACAGGCCAATCTCAATCCATACGTGCTGCTGGGATCCCCTAATTCAGAGATGCCTGAGCAGCAGCAGCTGCTGGCCTTGGGGATTCTCTTCATAATGTCCCTTTTTTCCCGTTTCTCCTGGAAATGACCACATCTGGGCACCTTCTCCTCCTGCTCAGTGTGACACCTCTGTCACATGAGCTGGGGCTGTAGGTACAGGGAAGGAAACGTTCCCTGTTGGGAAATCTGGAAGAGTTCAATTCCTCGGCCATGGGATCATCCGTGAGCCACCCCAGCCACTGCCAGAGCTGCTGTAACCACTCAGCACCAACAGATCCATGCCCGGATCTAGTGCCCAGTTCGGCTTTTGGAGAGGGCTGAGGGATGGAGTTGAGACAGGAAGACCGCAGCCTTTCCCTGCGTCCTTCCAAATACTCCTTGGATAAGGACAGTGCCCAGAGGGAAGCTGGAATAGAGTCATGGAATGATGGAATGGTTTAGGTTGGAAGGGACCTTGAGGCTCACCCAGGGCCGCCCCTGCCCTGCGTAGGGACACTTTCCACCGTCCCCGGCTGCTCCAAACCCAATGTCCTTGGGCACTGCCAGGGATCCAGGGGCAGCCACAGCTGCTCTGGGCACCCTGTGCCAGGGCCTCAGCACCCTCACAGGGAAGGATTTCACCCTATCTTCCTATTCCTCACCTGACAGATGCATTTCCCCTTGGGCTGGAGTGATGAAAGGTTATTGGGGGAGTGCCAGCTGGGCTATGGAGCCTCCTGAACAACAGCTGCCACTGGAATATCCACCTGGATTAGGTGCTGCCGGAGCCCAACGGGCTGAAACCTGTGCCTGAGCTTCAGATCCCAGCTGGCTGCTGAAGCCACCCAACTGTGACGGGGACAGTGGTGTCCCTGTCCATGGCAAGGGATTGGAACCAGGGGGTCTTTGTCCTGGTTTGGAGACAAATTTGGGGAAAAACCCCTTGAATAGGATCCCTCTGGGAAGCAAACCCAAGTGGCCCCTCCCTCCAACCAGTCCGAAAAAAAACTATTTGGAGAAAAGTGGAAAAAACTATTTTACTAAACAACTAAAGTGCATACAAGTATAAAGAATGAATAATATGAAACAATAAAACCTCTCCTCCTGGAGTGAGATGGCAAATTGAGAAAGTCCTTGCCGTGGGTGGAGCTCGGCTCTCTCTCAGTCTCTCCTCAGTCCCAGCCCCTCCGGCGCTGCTGGAAAATGCCGAGCTCCAGGCCCCGGTGGGCTGCAGGTGCAGCCCCCAGTGCTCCTCTGGGTCTTCAGTCCAGAGCAGGTTTCAACAGTTCAAAGAAAAAGGAAAAAAAAACAATCCAGGGAACTTCTCTGCCCTAGCTAGCTGAAACTAACCAAAAGCAAAAAACCCCTCTGTCCTGCCGTCTCTCCAAGCCTCCGCCGAACAGCCCGTCCAGAGAAGAATGTGGAGGAGTCAGGCAGTTTTCTCAAAACAAACTCCGCGCTTCTCCTTGCTCTTAGAACCAGTCTTAAAGGCACAGGACTCAATATACAGCACAAACAGAACAGACGATTAGGGATACAAACATCATAAAGTTACCCTAGGACACAACATCATAAAGTTACCCTAGGACAGTCTTTAAGGACCCTTGCAACCCAAACCAGGCTGGGATTCTCTCATAATAAAATGTGCAGGTCTCAGCTTTGGAGACAGCTCTTGAGAGAGCTCCTGTTTCAGGTGGGGACTGGATGAGTCCTGGGTCTGGCTTTGAGTGAGCCAAAGCCTCTGTTCTCTGAAAATATTCTGTGTGAGGAGAGAACATTCCCTACTAACCTCCCAGCAGGAAAATCCCAGGACATCACTGTCCTGCCCTGCTCCTGGTGAACGCTGCCGGGCAAGGCTGGCATTTCTCCACCAGAGTCTCAGTTTAAAATGTCCCTTCAGCCATTCCTTGGGGTATTTCCAGCGCTTCTCCAGGATCCACATGGATCCTGGTGACACGAAAAATGATCATTGTTTTGAGGATCACCATCCCCTGCTGCCCCTCCTCAGGGAGTCACAGAACAGCTGGGGTTGGAGGAACCTTGAACACCATCAAGTCCAGCCAAGTGCTGCCAAGGCCACCACGTCCACAGGGCTTTGAAATCCCTCCAGGAACGGTGATTCCACCCCTGTCCCGTTTGTCTCCTGGCCCTCCCTGCCTCGCTGCCCCTTCAAATAGACAACGAAGTGTTTCATGTTTTCCGGGACCGTTCCCACATTGACTTTGAAATTTATTTCCCGCAAACATTTGTCCTCAAAATCCAATCTCTCCGACGACTGAAGAAAGCAACATAAAAGAACCAGGGCATTTATAATTGAAAGGGAAAGTCCTTGGCTCTGCGGAGTCTCCGACCAGAGGTGCCAATTAGAGCCTGCTGGATGTGCAGGGAGGCACCTCCACCGCTCCCCGGCTAGCCCCGGACGGGAGAGCAGCAGGTATTCGCTGTGCCGGGTCAAGATCGGCGCTCCAAGCAGGAACTCCACGGCTCCAACTCCCCTGTCCTGAAGCCAGCCAGGCCCCAGAACTTTTAGAAACTGAAAGGCTGGATGAAAGCATCAAACACCAAGACAGTTTGCAGGAATATCAACTAGACAAAAAAAAAAAAAAAAAACAAACAAAAAAACAAAACTAAACCCCCCCAAACCCAATTGTACCAAAACCATTGCTGGGCACAGAAAGCTCCAGATTTTGTAGCTTCCAGACAAAGTCAGCAGCAACCGTCAGAATCTGTGTTTCAAGTCTGACCTTCTGCTTTTATCTATATTTTAAACCCCACACAAGGTATACAAGGCGAATGTTGCTGTTACAGTCAGAAAAGCCTAAATAATGGATGAAGAACAGAGGCTGCAAAGGGAGGTGGGAGGGGGGAAGGAAAAAAAAAAAAAAGGGAGAAAAAGAAAAAAGGAGGAAGATAAAAGCTGGAGGAAAAAGGGGGGAAAAAGGCAAGAGAGAAAGGAAGTCAAGAGCCCTCCAAAATGAGAAGGGGCTGACACCTCTGAGCTGAGCCTGGAAGTGGGAATGTGATCCCTTCCACGGGTGGGATGGGAACTGGTCACGGGCTGCTGCTGGAGCAGCTGCAATTTGCTGCTCTCAACCCAACTCAAAGTCAGGCAGTTTCTGCTCTGCCTCTGCCCATGATCCAAGCTCCTCTTCCAGAGGGCAATATCCTCCCGGGAAGGAGCCAGGACAGGTCTGGAGCTGGATGTGGCAAGAGGAGAAGGTGTTGAGCAGGGCTGCGCTGTCCTTGGACCTGCCAAAATACTGCCAGGACCGGATGCTTCTGCGCTGAGGCAGGGGGTGAGGATGACGTTTATCCACAGAAGATCTCTGGATGGAAACACTTGCTGGACACTTTCTTATTTCCATGGAAATTCATCCTGGAGGCAGCGCTGTGATTTTGCAGCGGGGCTGGCAGCACCCAGGGCAGGTAACACCCATTGCCAGGGTTACCCCACAGCAGAACTGAGGCCTCTGAAGGGCAGAGCTGCCACTGAGTTAAATGTTTGGAGAGGCTCGCAGGAGGCCTCCCCCTTCCCTGCCGCCATCCCTCCCTCCCAGCCCCGCAAGGAGCCGGCTCCAAGCAGCAGGAGCTGAGAGCTTTAGGAAGCAGAATGAAGCCATCAAGGCTTGGCGTGGAGGCAAACTGCATTTCATTCCCTGCAAACTGCATTTCATTCCCTGCCAAGTGCCCAGTCACTCCTCCATGGCTCCCTCCTGCTTGGCTTCGAGTGGGTTCTTGTATTCCGTGTCCGGGCTGGCTTTCCAGGTGCTCGCTGTTTTTAACCGCAGTGCAAGGCTGTGCTGGGAGCACACAATCCTCCACACATCCACCTCCGGAGAGATGCCCAGGAGCAGGTTTGTGTGGGATCCTCTCTGCTGGAGATCCAGTGTCCAAGAGGCTGCCTGACTCCAGCCTCATCCAGCAGAAACAATGGGATACGCTGCGAGCTGTGCACAGCCACCAAGCCCCTGTGTGTGACCGAGCCCAGAAGAGGCAGGCAGGAGGCTTCCTTTGCACCAGTGTCCCTGTCAGAGCCCCAGGCACTGTCCTGGGGCAATATCACTGCGTCACCGCCTCTCCTTTCATAAAATCCCACAGCAGTTTGGGTTAGAAGGGGCCCTAAAGCCCATCCCATTCCAGCTAGAACTAGAACCAGGTGGCCCCAAGCCCCACCCAACCTGGTCTCGGATACTTCCAAGGATCCTGGGCTAGCCACAGCTGCTCTGGGCACCCTGTGCAGGTCCTGGGCCCCCTCACAGGAAACAATATTTTCCACATATCTAATCCTAAATCTAAGCCTCCCGCGTATCTCCCCTCTGTTTGTTTAAAGCCTGAGGTCTCACCACTAGGATGACCCTGGCCGTGCTTCCAGGGGTTGCTATTCCCAGAAACTTTGGTGTTCGGGCAGTTGAGCGCCCAGCTGTGTCAGACACTTGTACCAGCAGCAAATGGCACAGCAAGAAGTGGGGAAGGGGAGCCTGGGGGCACAACTGTGGGACAGGGACACCAGCTCCGGGGGCAAGTCCATCCCACCTCCCAGTGCATGCCCCGAGTCTCCTGCAGATGTTCCCACCTGCACAGAGGTCATCTCATCTCATCATCTCATCTCGTCTCATCTCATCTCATGGTGCAGAACCAAACTTTTCCCGGTCAATGTTCTCCTGGCAGCAGAAGGAGCAGGGGAGCAGCGAGGCTGGTAAAAAATGCAAGAGGTGAAGTTGGTCAGGAAGGTCATTGATCCACCAGCCAAGGGAGGGAGATGTTCCCTCATTCATGAGTAGCACAGAGAGCCAGGTCAGTGCGATCCATCAGTGAAAATGGTGGGAGAACAGGAAGAGGCAGCATGGCCAAAGAGATTTGGAAAGGCTTCAAACCATGTCAGAGCTCTGTCAGTGAGCTCTAATGAGGCTTCAAGAACAATCCAGGGCATCCCAAGATCCCTGCGAGTTCTTGCAGCCAAAGCAGCGCAGGAGGGGGTGGTTCCTGCTTCCCCAGCCAGGTTTGGTACTTCTGAACAGCAAGGGAGGGCCCCGAGTCCTCTGACTGCAGGCCTGGGGCACCAGAACACCTCAGCAAGGTCCCAGCAGCAGGGGATGACAGAGGTGGGAGCTGCCCCTCCACTCCTTCACCCAAGGTCAGAGCGGCTCCAAGGCACGGCATGTTGGGAGGACTGTGAGACTGACCTGATGAAAGAGGTTTCTTTAGAGCTGGGTTAGATTTGATGATCTTTGAGGTCTTTTCCAACCTAAATTATTCCATGAATGAGGAAGAAAAGAGTCTGGGCGTGAACTGGCCTATTAACAGATGAATTCAGTGATCCTAGAGGCCTTTCCACCTGGGTGATCCTGTGATTCCACGATCTGCACAGCCTGTCCCAGGCTCTCTGCAGGCTCAGGGGGACTCCACAGAACCTGCTTTGAAGTCACAGAGTCATGAAATGGTTTGGGCTGGGAGGGAACTTAAAGCTCATCCCATTCCAACCCCCTGCCACAGGCAAGGAACCTTCCACCAGCCCAAGTCTTCTTGGAAAACACTTCGCTTGGAATTTTCCTGTTGGAAACACGAAGCTGAGCCGTTGGATCCACCTCCACACTCCTGTGGCTCCAGAGGCCACAGCGCCTGAGAACAGAACCTTTGCTCTCAGCGAGGCCCGAGGAGCAGCACCCCACAGTGGGGAGCTTTCAGGTTCCTTTAATTTAACCAAAATATCCTGCAGCCCACTTAACGGCACATTATGAAATTTTCTCATGAATAATTCACTCTGAACTGCGATTGACATCATGAAGCATGTGGCTGGCTCAGGCAGCGCCTTCCAGCAGCCAGTGGCTCGCAGGGGGAGCCAGCACGGAGAAATCGGCGCTTCCCCAGCAAGAGCAGGGCTCGTTGCAGCTGCTGCTGGGCAAGGCAGGCAGCTGCTCCTCGGTGTTCCTCCAGAGGAGCAGGACAGGACGGCCAAACCCGAGAACGGGCGGGGTTCGCTGTGGCGGGAGCTCAGGGAGCTTTGGCCGGGGTTGGTACGTCACAAGGAGAAGTTCAGAGTCGTGTTTGAGGCCTCCAGGCTGCCAGCGGGGTTGTAGTGGTGGGGTTTTTCCTTCCACCACTGCTGGTGGAGGGAGAAGCCGCTCTTCTCAGCACCCGAGTCACTGACAGCTCCTGGCAGCCTGTGCTGGAAGGCGAGGCAGCCCCTGGAACCCGCTCCCTGCTCCCGTGGACAGGCACGGGCATTCCCAGAGGCTCCAATTTCGGCAGGGTCGGTGCTGCCTGCAGCCATTTCCTCAGCCTCCAGGTATCTGAGAACAGAGCTTGACCCAAAGCTCAAAGCTTCCCAAGGGAAAGCTCCTCTCCAGGAGCCAGGCTCGTGAGCAGCCCCACTGCTTTGCATCCCTCTCTCAGAGCTGCGCTGCTCCAGGAGCCACGGGGAATCCCGGCACAGCCTCGGCACCAGCCTGGCCGCCAGCCCCTCGGGGACACGTCCCTGTCTGCCCACCTGCCTCCACAGCCGAGGGGACACAGCCCCGGGGCGGCGAGCAGAGGGCTGCCCTCCGCGATGGATTAGTCACGGCCGGAGAGGTGACCCCGTGTCCCGCTGGCGGTACTGCGCAGCTGTTCGCGGCCGGGAACAGTTGTGGAGCAGAAGATTCCCATGGTTTTGGCTGCAGAGTGAATCCAGAGCCGGTCCAACCCCCCCGCTCCTCTCCTCTCCCTCAGCCCCCTCCTTAAACTGCGTGTTTTAATAAAGACATCCAGGCAGCGCGCTCGGAAATCTCGCTTAGATCTGAACTAAAGAGCACAGCCAGGGTGGCAAAAAAATCCATGCGAGGAGCCGGAGGAAGTCAGCGTTCCATGCTCTGAGTGAAGAGAAGCGGGGAACGGCAGCGAGAGAGAGCCGGGCACGGCGATGGGAGCGGCTCCGGGAAAAGCCATCAGGAGCCATTAGCCCGAGCGCGGGAGGCTGCGCTCCCCCGGCTCCCTGCGGCACCCCGGGGCCCAGAGGAGAGCCCGGGGCTCCCAAAGGAGACACCGGGGCTCCCAGAGGAGAGCCTGGAGCCCGGGACTTCCTCAGTGCCGCTCTGTCCGGGTCTCTGTCCCGGTTTGTCTGTCCGGGTCTCAGTCCCAGGTCATCTGTCCAGGGTTCAGTCCCAGTTTGTCTGTCCAGTGTTCTGTCCCGGTTTGTCTGTCCAGGGTTCTGTCCCAGTTTGTCTGTCCCGGTCTCGGTCCCGGTTCGTCTGTCCTGGGTTCAGTCCCAGTTTGTCTGTCCAGGTCTCGGTCCCGGTTCGTCTGTCCAGGGTTCTATCCCGGTTTGTCTGTCCCGGTCTCAGTCCCGATTTGTCTGTCCAGGTCTCAGTCCCAGGTCGTCTGTCCAGGGTTTTGTCCTGGTTTGTCTGTCCAGGTCTCAGTCCCGGTTCGTCTGTCCCGGTCTCGGTCCCGGTTCGTCTGTCCAGGGTTCTATCCCGATTTGTCTGTCCCGGTCTCGGTCCCGGTTCGTCTGTCCAGTGTTCTGTCCTGGTTTGTCTGTCCAGTGTTCTGTCCCGGTTCGTCTGTCCCGGTCTCGGTCCCAGTTTGTCTGTCCCGGTCTCGGTCCCTGTTTGTCTGTCCAGGTCTCAGTCCCGGTTCGTCTGTCCCGGTCTCGGTCCCGGTTCGTCTGTCCGGGGTTCGGTGTCGGTTCTTCTGCCTGAGCTGCTGCGGGAGCCGGAGGAGCGAGCTGGGCCCGGGCACAGCCAGCAGAGCGGGAGCAGCTCTGGAGGGTCCCTCTGGAGGAGCAGCGCTCCCTCTCCTGCAGGAAGGAACCCTCACACGGGAGAAACCCCCGTGCCAGGGAGGCCGCGAGAGACGGAGGAACAAAAGGAGCCGGGGACACGCGGCCACCATTCCCCCCGGGATGGGCCGGCCGAGCTCCTGGTACCGCAGGAGCTGGGCTGGACCAGTGGTGAGAGGGATCTTGAGCAGCTGGGTGGGACCAGGTGCGAGGACAGACTGCACAGACAGACAGACAGAGCTGCCTGGGAAAGAGGGAAGGGCAGGAGAGATGGTGGAGGGGCTGGAGGGAGAAGGGGAAGGGGGGAAGGTATGAGAGGGATCAGACTCACTCCCGGTGTCACTCAGGGTGAGGGAATGGGCCTCCCAAAAAATGGACTGATTTGGGTGACGCCATGAATGCAGCATTCCTGCCCTGAAGCCCCGCTGCCACCAGCGGCACCCAGCCCTGTGGCCATTTCAGTGGCTGAGAGGAGATGCTGAATTTGTCCTTCCTAATCTGAGGGTGTGAGACGCTGATCTCCTTGGACATGGTGCAAATATTGATAAACAATGGGGAAATTCTGCCCTGAACGTTTATCCTGGCGTTGGGAGTTTGCTCAAAGCCCGGATAGATCAGCGATCCGGTGTGCTGGGTACTCCCCCGTGCTGTTGCAATGCCAGCAGGTGTTTCCTTGGCTTTGTAGAAGAGAAAAACGTGGCCCTGCTCCACGATTTATCCAGCAGCGAGGCTGGAAGTGCATCCTGGAGCTGGTGAGGGATGAGGCAGTGTTCCCTGGAACACCTCTGGAACAGCTCCTGATTCCCAGGCAGCAGCTGGGAAGCCGCAGAGTGGTGGAGCAGGGTTTTAGACAAACACACGGATTTTTCCTTGTATGAACCCAAACCCTCGCAGTGCCTGCTATAAATACAACACGGTCCTTAGCTGACACTTTCACATCACTCACAGAGCTCCAATTTTCCTACAGCTGCCGGAGGTGTTGGTGAGGTGCCGCAGAAGAAACGGAGAGTTTACCTCTAATCCCTCTATCTCCAGGATCCCAAAGTTCCTGAAATCATCTGTGAGCTTCCCTACTCTCAGATTTCCCCAAGGATCCAAAGCCAAGTCCTACAGCGCTTCCTTAGGATTTATGGCTAAAACCGAGGGGCTGTTCCTGCTGCTGGGTTCTGGGAGGGCTGATGGGGGCAGGAGGCTGTTTCTGTAGGAAAAGGAGATAAAGACCTCGGGAAAAGCACAAGATTAAATTTCTGGGAGTATTTCTTTAACACAGGTGAACAAATGCTTTATTAAAAAAAACAAAAACTTGTAAACTTATTAGGATGTCTCATTCCTCACTGACACCGGGATGAGCAGGGAGCTCTATTTTTGCAGACAAGGGTTAGAGCCTCTCCTACCACAGGCTTGGTCTTTGTGAAAGGGCACACAGCTTTTCAACCCCTCCAGGGACGGCACCTCCGCCACCACCACCGTGGGCAGCTGTGCCAGGGCTGGACAGTCCTTGCCATGCAGAACTTTTCCCAATATCCCCCCTAAACCTCCCTTGAGGCCATTTCCTCTTGCCCTAGCCCGCAGCCAGCTGTCAGGTTTGTCCCGTGGAACGCCCTGCTCCATTTCCCAAACTCTCTCCCAACCCTTTTTCCTGAGTTCCCCTCACTCTGGCTGTCCTCCCCCCCTGCTCAGGTGCCAATGAAGCCTCTAATTATGGTTTTACTCCTTTTCTCCCTGTAGTGGAAGAGAGCCAACCCCGAGCATCTTTAAAAATACATCTGCTCTGCGCTGCACTAAAACACATGGAATAATAGAAGAAAGTCCGGAGTGGGTGCACCCTGGACCTGCCCAGCTTTCAAAGGCAGGGATCCTTTAAAGAACACAGAGCATTTTCTCTGCTCCTGACCCAAAGATGGGACGTGCCAGTCATATCTTAGCGTGGGGTCCTTGCAGCCCTCCCCTCGGTCTGGATCCCTCTGGGCTGAGGCAGCGCCTGCTGCTGTCGCTGGGATTGCTGCTGGTGGTGCGGATTCCCCACGCCTCTGGAAGCTCTCCGTGAGCACTCTGAGCTCCGTGCGTGGGCAGATGGGGCTCACTGATGGTCCCCAGACAGGCTGGATATTCCTCCCCTTGTTCCCCAGTGGGGAATCAGCCCCTTGGGCAGGGATTTAGCAGGACGCAGGGGCTGAGGTGGCACCATTCGCTGTCACCCTGCTGCTCAGGGAGCACAGATGGGCCCCGTGCCTGTGAAATAAAGTGGGGTCAAGGGGATCTGGAGCAGCTTTACAACCTAAAGGATGCCCCATCCTAAATGATCCTAAAAGGTAAAAGAGGGGCAGGGCTTCTCCAGGGATTCCTTCAAACGCATCTACATTTGCCTGCAGTCGCCAGACTCCACCTCGGCAGGGCGTGGATAACTTTAAACACATCCCTGCACACTCTGGTGGTGATGGCACGGCCACACCGGCCTGGACCTGGTCTCTGTCACATCCGAGCACAAGGAGTTTAGATGCCCAAATTTTTGGAGCGTCTCGGCTTTTAGAGCAGGAAGAAGCAACACAAAAGAGCGTGACATGGGGGGAAACAGCTTGGAACAAGGACTGGATTGCAAGAGAGGTCCTGGCTACAGCACCAGTGGCTGGGAGAGCTCCAGGAGCTGGCGTCTGCCAGCTCCAGCAGCCCAGAACTGCTGGGCAGCTTTCCTTGGGAAGCCTTTGCAGCACCAGGAGTGGGATTCAGCTGTCACATCCCCATTTATTGGTGTCTCCACCTGAGCTGGTCACTCAGACCCGTTACAGGCTTCAAGGCCATGAAGGTGCTCTAAGCGCTGAGCCAGGGGCTGAGGTCAGAGGTTGATATCAGAGCTGAACTGCAACAGAGGCTCCTTGGTCCCTCTCCAGGGACCCTCAGCGGAGCCCAGAGGCCTCCATTCATCTGTGCATCCCTGCTCTAAAGGCCCCCAAAGCGTCCCCATCCAGTCCCCGGTGAACTGCTGGTGTTGATGTTTTTGAGTCCTCAGGGTGCCCCTGGGGAAGGGATAAGACCTGGCCCAGCTCCTCAATCCCACCAGCCTGGAGGTAGAAGAGGAATCAAGTCCTCCAAGGTGGCTGAAGCTGAGCTCCTCCTGAAGGAGCTCTGGGCCAGTTCAGGGCTGGATTAGCAGGTGCCTGCAAAGGTGGAGCTGCTGCTGAAGCAAAAGAGCAGAAAAATATCAAACCTTGCTCATCCATCAACCCTCATACGAAAAGCCAGGGTGAGAGTGGAGTGTCCATTCCAGTCAATATTCCCTTCCTTTAATGCTGTTTTGGGTCCAGTGTCAGGCTCAGGGCTGTCCTCCGTGCCCCAGGAGCAGGGAGTGACCGTGACACCCCTCTGTGTGTCTGTTTTCCTTCCCTCACGCTGGGCTTTTCCCACCTCACCCTGGGCCAGGTGCTCGGCTGGATTTGGAGGGATTTGGGGTCCTTTTGGGGCCCTGGTGTGGGAGAGACCCTCAGGAGAGGAGCAGGAGCACAGAGCCTGAGACACTGGACCATGGCTGGGACCTGCTCCCAGGGCGCCCTGGCTGCCAGAGCTGCACCAGGACGGAGCAGCAGCTTCTCCCTGACCTGCCCCAGGGCTGGGGGAAGCACAGGGGGCCCTCCCCAACTCCTTCCACCTTTTCCCTGAGGATCCCGGAGGCTCTCCCTGGCCTGGGTGTAGTGGGAGCTGTTGGAGCAGGAAGAGGAGTAGGGGCAGGAGCTGGAGCAAGAGGAGCAGAAGAAAGAGCAGGAGCAGAAGTAGGAGCAAGGGCAGGAGAGTAGGGAGGAGGAAGAGGAGCCAAGCTAGGAACAGGAGCAGAAACAGGAGTAGGAGCTGGAGCAGGAGCAGGAACGAGTAGGATTAATAGCAGGAAAAAGAAAAGGAGGAGGAGCAGAAACACGAGTAGGAGCAGGAGCAGCAGAAGCGGTGACGGCAGCAGGGACAGCACCGGGAGCAGCGGCAGCTGCAGGATCAACCCTCGGCCCGGCTCCTGCCCGGCGGCCCGGCTGCGATGAGTTCTCCAGGCCTCAGCAGCCTCTCCCCCCGCCCCTCCCGGCCTCCAGCC
>JAIXNV010000837.1:0-12398 GCA_020917445.1 Riparia riparia
CTTCCAGGTCTCCATTTACCCTTCCAGGACCTCATTTACCCTTCTTCCAGGTCTCCATTTACCCTTCCAGGACCTCATTTACCCTTCTTCCAGTATCCCATTTACCCTTCCAGGACCTCATTTACCCATTCAGGATCCTATTGACCCTTCCAGGTCTCCATTTACCCTTCCAGGACCTCATTTACCCTTCTTCCAGCACCCCATTTACCCTTCCAGGACCCTATTGACCCTTCCAGGACCCCATTTACCCTTCCAGGACCTCATTTACCCACTCAGGATCCTACTCACCCTTCTAGGACCCCATTTACCCACTCAGGACCCCATGGACCCTTTCAGGACCTCACTGACCCTTCCAGGACCGTGGTTTTGCTCCCTTTATCTTCCTGGCCCCATTCCCCGCCCCGAAAGCTGTGGGATCGGCGCTCGTGGATGCGCATCCTCCTCTTCCCAGCGGGATTTGGGATTGGCTCCGCGCTGGGGATGGGATTTGGGGATGGAGGACGCGCTCCTGGAACTCAGCCTTAATCACATCGCGCTTTTCATTAATTAACGAGCGGCCTCACAACCGTGACACGGAGCAGCAAAAAAAAACCAACCCCGAACCACAATTCCCGTTTGGGAATTTGGGGTTGGAGCAGCCCAGGGGTCTCCAAACCCACCAGAATTCAGGGATGGAGCAGCCCAGGGGTCTCCAAACCCCCCTGGATTGGGAATTCAGGGATGGAGCAGCTTGAGGATCTCCAAACCCCTCTGGACTGGGAATTCAGGGATGGAGCAGCCCAGAGTTCTCCAAAGCCCAATTCCCATTTGGGAATTCAGGGATGAAGCAGCCCAGAGGTCTCCAAACCCCAATTCCCATTTGGGAATTTGGGGATGGAGCAGCCCAGAGGTCTCCAAACCCCAATTCCCATTTGGGAATTTGGGGATGGAGCAGTCCAAGGGTCTCCAAAGCTGCAGAGATTCAGGGTTGGAGCAGCCCAGAGGTCTCCAAACCCCCCTGGAATGGGAATTCAGGGATGGAGCAGCCCAGAGGTCTCCAAAGCCCAATTCCCATTTGGGAATTCAGGGCTGGAGCCGCTCCCCCCGCGCTGGAGCCGGGCCAGGAGCCCCCGACACCTCCACGGAGCGAGGCCGGAGCCAGGAAAAGCGGGGGGAGCATGGTGGGGGAGCCGGGATTGAGATCCCAGAGCCGGTTCCTGCTTTTCCAGGGATGACCTCATGGTTTTTTGGGAACAGAGCGCGGCTGTTGGGGCCGCGGCGCTCGCTCCTTGTCTGGGCAAGAACAAAGCCGGCTCCATTTTCCCCTCACGCTTCCTGCAGCAGCAGCTCTGCGCCTTCAATGAGCCATTGAATTTTTCCCTGACTGCAGCAAGTTTTTATTCCCTTTATTTTGCTTTTATTTTATTTTTTTTTTAATTTTTTTTTTTCCCTCCCCCTCTCCGCTCACCTCCTTTCAGACCTCCAGATTTCTGTGGTGTGGGACCAGGAGCCTGGCAGGGTGGGAAAACTCACTAAAAGTTCCCTAAAAGCTCCATAAAAGCTCCATAAAAACCTCTCTAAAATCTCTCTAAAAACTCCCTAAAATCGCCAAAGAAACGCTGTAAAAACTCCCTAAAAGCTACATAAAATCTCCCCAAAAACTCAAAAAAACCCCTCCAAAAAAGCTCCCTAAAAACTCCGACAAAAACCTCCCAAAAACCTCCCTCAAAATTCCACAAAAAACTCCCCAAAAAGCTCCCTAAAATCTCCCCAAAACCTCCTGGGCTCTGCTCAGGCCGTGGATTTTAAACCATTCCGTGTCCCACCAGCAGCACGGATGGATCCTTTGGAGCTGCTCCATCCCACTCCAATCCTTTTGGAACCTTAAAATTAAAATCTGAAAGCTTCCCACCGTTATCAGGCAGAGAGAAACCTCATCTCCAATCCCGGCTCCAGGATTTATTTCTTGGGATTGATTTTTGCCCAGCTCCGACCTCTCGGGATCGCTCTTTCCAGGGAAACTCCCAATCCCACGGCTCAGTTTTGGGGGTTTTTTTGAGGGGGTTTTGTTTTGTTTTGTTTCTGAGGGTCAGATAAATTTGCTTTTTTTTCGCACAGCGAGTGGAGTATCCAGGTTTTCCCTGAGGAGAATTCAGAATCCCAGCAGGAACGTGGAGCAGTGGGATACAGGGCATGGATTTGCCGCCCCAAAATTTCCCAGGGGGGGGTTCGCAAGCAGGTGGTGGCAAAATCCGGAAGCTCCGACAATCTGGAATATTTTATCCCTTGAGCTGCTCCACTTTCCAAGGATTCTGGATGGACAGAGCATCCCTGGGGATGTGCAGCTCCGGCTCCTTCCCGTTAAAAGCCGGGAATACCTGGCTGGAGGAGCTGGAAATCCTGCTTGGATCCAGCTCACGCCTGCCAGGGATGCTGTGGGATATTCCCTTTTTTCCTGGGAATAATCACCAGGAATTTATCCCTCCATCCAGGGAAGCCTGAAACATTCCCCAAGGAATTCACCCCCTTGTTTCCTATAAAGCCTCCAGGAATTAATCCCTTTTTTTTTTTTTTCCAGGGAAGTCTGAACCCTCCCAGGAACTCACCACATTTTTCCAGGGCTGCCTGATGCATTCCAAGGAATTCACCTATTTTTTCCCCGGAAACCCAAAGCCCCCCCCCCCCCCCCGAAGGAATTCCCCCATTTCTCCTTCCCTCCCTCTCTCCCAGGGCTGGAATTCCCTGGAATTCCCGGATTTCCTGGGAGCAGCTGTGGTGCCAGCTGGGTGGGGATCCCTGGCAGCGCTGCCCAGTCACATTCCTGAACTTTGTTTTTCCATCTCCCAATAAAAAAACAATTTTTTTTTTTTTTTTAAACCCCAAAACACTGCAAGGGCAGAACATCTGCCAGCCCCTCCAAAATCCCAAAATCCCAAAATTCCCCTGTATGGAAGCAGAGAGCCTGCGGGCTGGTGCTCGTGTCCACAGCATCCTTAATTTCCTTCCCTGCTGCTCAATTCCAAGTTTTTCAGCTTGGTTTTGCCCAAGCCTCCACTTTTTTTGGGAGCCTCAAAGCCAGGAAAGGTTGGGAATGGTTTAAGGGAAAAGGAAAGAGGAGCTGAGGGCAAAAATGAGTGGAGAGAGCGGCAGGGAATTCCCAGTTTTTAGGAATAAATCCCTGGCAGAGCAGCCTCCCAAGTCACCGAGATTCCCAGCTAAAATCCCAACCTTTGGAAGTTTTTTTGTCTCACAGGAATAAATCTCTCCCTCATAAACATCCAAAATCCTCGGATCTGGGTGAATTCCCAGCCTGCAGCACGAAACCTGGGAGTTTTTATCATCCCAAACTTCTCCTGCCTCTCCCCAAACCGGGATCCCGCGCTCGGAGCAACGCGAGTCCCGGGGAATTTCAGGGAGATGATGAGAAAACCCAAAAATAAAAACTCCAGGAGAGGAGCGGCCTCTCCGAGGAG
This sequence comes from Riparia riparia, assembly GCA_020917445.1. Taxonomy (NCBI): domain Eukaryota; kingdom Metazoa; phylum Chordata; class Aves; order Passeriformes; family Hirundinidae; genus Riparia; species Riparia riparia. The sequence continues at coordinate 3,453 of JAIXNV010000837.1, forward strand.
CTTTGTGCCAATTTTAGTCCCTGTTGATCCAAAATCCCGGGATTTGGGGAGGTTCCAGGGGGTTTAGGGAGGGGAAGGACGCGGAGCTTGGGATGAAGTTGTCATTGTGGAAGGAGATTTTGGTGGGAATGAGCTCAGAACCGCAGGGCACAGTCCGGGCATTGTGCGGCTGGCACGGCTCCGGGGGGACTGGGGGGACTGGGAGTTACTGGGAGTTACTGGGAGTTACTGGGGGACGGAGCTGGGAGGGACCTTTGGGGTGTGATGGGAAAAGAGAGGGGATTGATCCTGGACTGCAGCAAAGAACCCCGGAAAGGGCTCGGGATGGGCTCGGGCTGCGGAGTGACACCAGTGACACACCAGTTACACACCAGTGACACCAGTAACACACCAGTTACACACCAGTAACACCAGGGACACCAGTAACACACCAGTGACACCAGTGACACCAGTTACACACCAGTAACACACCAGTAACACCAGTTACACACCAGTCACACCAGTAACACACCAGTAACACCAGTGACACCAGTTACACACCAGTTACACACCAATAACACCAGGGACACCAGTGACACCAGTTACACACCAGTTACACACCAGTAACACCAGTGACACCAGTGACACCAGTGACACCAGTAACACACCAGTTACACACCAGTTACACACCAGTGACACCAGTGACACACCAGTTACACACCAGTTACACACCAGTGACACCAGTAACACACCAGAACACCAGTAACACCAGGGACACCAGTAACACACCAGTTACACACCAGTAACACACCAGTGACACCAGTAACACACCAGAACACCAGTGACACCAGGGACACCAGTTACACACCAGTTACACACCAGTGACACCAGGGACACCAGTTACACACCAGTTACACACCAGTGACACCAGTTACACACCAGTGACACCAGTAACACACCAGTAACACCAGTGACACCAGTTACACACCAGTTACACACCAGTTACACACCAGTGACACCAGTAACACACCAGTGACACCAGTTACGCACCAGTAACACACCAGTGACACCAGTAACACCAGTGACACCAGTTACACACCAGTGGCACCAGTTACACCAGTAACCAGCACCACTTTCCCAATTAACTCACACCAGTTACCCCATTAACTCATACCAGTTACCCCATTAACCAACACCAGTTACACCAGCAACCAGCACCAGTTACACTAGTAACCAGCACCAGTGACACCAGTTACACCAGTAACACCAGTAACCAGCCCCAGTTACACCAGTAACAGCACCAGTGACACCAGTAACAGCACCAGTTTCCCCATTAACTCACACCAGTTACCCCATTAACCCCACACCAGTTTCCTCATTAGCCCCACACCAGTTACCCCACTACCCCACACCAGTTACCCCACTACCCCACACCAGTTACCCCACTACCCCACACCAGTTACCCCATTAACTCACACCAGTTACCCCATTATCCCACACCAGTTACCCCATTAACCCCACACCAGTTTCCCCATTAACCCCAGAGGGATTAATTGACCCGGCCTCTGCTCCAGCATCACTCAGGAGCCTCTGGAGCAGAATTCCAGGTTTTTCTCTGGAATCCCGGGAGTTCAGGGGGAATTCTCCCCCTCCCTCCCGCTTTCTGCAGGGTCAGGAATCCGAGGGCCAAACACCACGTGCAAAAACCCTGGAAAACTTTGGGAATTCTCCGTCCCTGCGGATGATTTCCCGCACGGATCCGGTTTCATCCCCGTGCCTGCACGAGGGGAGCGACCTTTGGAAAACAACAACAACAGCCGTGGAAAAAAAAAAACAAAAAACCAACCCACAAACCAAACCAAACCAAAATATCCCCCCCAAAAAAAACCCCAAAAAACCTGGAGGTTGTGGCAAAAATATTGACTTAAAAAATGAAACCCCTGCCGTGGAAAACAGGGAGATAAGGAATTCTCTCCGGGGTTGATGCTGAGCAAACAACAGAAGTGCTGATCCATGGAGAAACCCCTCAGGAATGGGAGCTGGGAGCGTTTCCAGCCTCTTTCCTGAGGCAGCTCCAAAGAAAACATCGATCCCGGGGGGATTTGGGGATTGTTGGAAGCTCCTGGGGCAGCGTTTTCCAAGGCAGAATTCCCAATCCCTGCCTCCTGCTGGGTGTGTTTGCCACCGAGTCAAGGCAAAACCGGTTCAAAACAAAATTGCAAATTTCCGGGCTGAATCCTCTGTCCCAGCATCTCCCGACAACCCCCCAGAGGCGTTGGAATTCCAGGTTTTAGCAGGATTTTTTATCCCATTTCGCCTCCCAGTGCTGGAAACATCGACTGGCACTCGCTCTGCTCTGTCCAAACTACAAAAATCCACTTTTCCAGGTTGGTGGGGGAGATTTTCAGTGGGAGATGCTCATGAGGATTTTTTTCCCTATGCTTTAAATCCCATTTTTCCCCAGGAAAAGCCCCCTGGAACCTCTTTCCTGGGTCACACCTTGGTTTCTCCACCACAGCCGGGTTTGGAAAGGTTTTTCCAAAGGGAGGAGTTCCCAAAGCTGGGAGTGAGGACGCTGCCAGCATTCTTTGGGATGGAGCAAAGGAAACCCCCAGGAATTCACCCTTTTTTCCTTCCCTCCCGCTCCAGGGAGCTCAGGCCTGGCTGGAATCTCCTTCTCCCCGATTTCCCTGGAGCAGCCCCACAATTAACAGCCCTCTGCTAACGAAGCCTCAGAGCCCCAAGGGAGAATCTTTTCCCTAAGGCAGGAATTCACCTGGAGCGGGAGAGCTCAGCCCTGCTACGAAGCAAAACCCCAAAACCTGAACCCCACAGCTTTGGGATGAACAGCCAGCTCCGGGTTGGAATGGGGACACGGAGCTGCTGTGGGATCATCATTCCCTACAAACTGCTGGCAATGGGGCCTGGCTCAATCCCGTTCTGGAATGGGACATGGGAGCGGTTTTGGGATCATCATTCCCTAAAAAGGGCCCTGCTGGCATCAGGCCCCAGCTCATTCCCAGCTCATTCCCATTCTGGAATAGCGACACAGAGCTGCTGTGGGATCCTCATTCCCTACAAACTGCTGGCATTGGGGCCTGGCTCAATCCTGGCTCATTCCCGTTCTGGAGCTTCTCTGGGATCCTCATTCCCTAAAAAGGGCCCTGCTGGCATCAGGCCCCAGCTCATTCCCAGCTCATTCTCGTTCTGGAATAGTGACACAGAGCTGCTGTGGGATCATCATTCCCTAAAAAGGGCCCTGCTGGCATCAGGGCTCAGCTCATTCCTGGCTCAGTCCCGGCTCAATCCTGGCTCATCCTCATTCTGGAGCTGCTGTGGGATCATCATTCCCTAAAAAGGGACCTGCTGGAATCGGGGCTCAGCTCATTCCTGGCTCAGTCCCGGCTCATTCCCATTCTGGAGCTGCTCTGGGATCCTCATTCCCTAGAAAAGGCCCTGCTGGCATCAGGCCCCAGCTGATTCCTGGCTCATTCCCGGCTCGTTCCCGTTCCCAGACACGTGTGTGACCTTTGGGGCACGGCCATCACATGAGTGAAACGCCGCCGCCGCTTTTCCTCCTCCTCCCATCCCCGCGCTCCCGTGACTTTCCCTCCCCGGCTTTGTTTGGATTTCGCTCCTGCCGCAGCTCCAGAGGGTGACAGCGATGACAAAGCCGCCCTAAATCATCCCCCAAACCCGCCAGGCCCCGTCCCCAGCGCGGTGAGCCCATGGATTCGGAGCCCGGTGACTCCTCTGCCCTCGCTCCACCACCCAAACCCCGGGGGCGCCGCGTGAGCGCGGCCGTTTTCCCGCAAAAGCGCCGAGTTTTGGGAAAAGCCGATGACTGCGGCGTCATGTGAGGGCTGGCAGCGCCCAGCCCGGGTTTGGATGTGCCAGGGGAGGAAGCTGAAGCTCCTCGGGTCCTTTTCTTTGGGTCACGCTGCGCTGGCGGCGCTCCAGGGCTGAGCTCAGGGCTGGGGCTGCTGCCAGCGGGGCCGGCCGGGCTAAAAAAGGGAATTTTCTCCAGCGTGTGCGAGGGCGGGAGGCACGTGAGGGAACGGCCCTGGGCTGGCTGGGGTTTAAATTTAGAGAATTATCGGCCGTGGGCTGGGGGAAAACGGGGAGAGGGAAAGAGGCGGGGTTCCTGGAGGAGAGAGCTCACTGCAGCCCTGCAGGACCCGAAGGGTTATTTACAGGATAAGGGGAATGGCTTCCCACTGGAAAAGGAGAGGTTTGGGTGGGATTTGGGAAGGAATTCCTGCCTGGGAGGGTGAGGAGGGGGTGGGATGGAAGTCCCAGAGAAGCTGTGGCTGTCTCTGGATCACTGGGAGTGCCCAAGGTCGGAGAAGGGAAACTCCAGAGAAACCTTGGAGCTGTTTCCAGAGCCTAAAGGAGCTCCAGGAGAGCTGGAGAGGGATTTGGAACAAGGCCTGGAGGGACAGGACACAGGGAATGGATTTAAACTGGGAAAAGAGAGATTTGGGTGGGATATTGGGAAGGAATTCCTGGCTGTGATGGTGCTGAGGGAATGGGATGGAATTCCCAGAGGAGCTGTGGCTGCCCCTGGATCCCTGGGAGTGCCCAAGGCCAGGCTGGAGCCACCTGGGATACTGGAGGTGTCCCTGCCCTTGGAATGGGATGGGCTTTGAGCTCCCTTCCCACCCAAACCATCACGACATTCCAAGATCCTAAACAGAGCTGGAATGAGGGATGAAGGGATAGGACACAGGGAATGGATTCAAACTGGAATTGGGGAATTTCAGTGGGATTTGGGAAGGAATTCCCGGAGAAGCCGTGGCCCCTGCCCGGGTTGGGTGGTGGAGCGAGGGCAGAGGAGTCACCGGGCTCCGAATCCATGGGCTCACCGCGCTGGGGACGGGGCCTGGCGGGTTTGGGGGATGATTTAGGGCGGCTTTGTCATCGCTGTCACCCTCTGGAGCTGCGGCAGGAACGAAATCCAAACAAAGCTGGGGAGGGAAAATCACGGGAGCGCGGGGATGGGAGGAGCAGGAAAAGCAGCAGCAGGGCCCAGGGTTCCTGGAAATGTCCAGGGATGGAGAAACCTGGGAGAGCAACAAGCGTCCCCTGCTCGTGGCAGAGTGACCCTAAAGTTCCTCTCCACCCAGGGAATTCCAGGATTCCATAAATCCCTGCATTCCCCATCCCTCACCCGGCATCACTCCCACCCTCCCTGCACCCGAATCCCCGCCCGCTCCAGGGAATTCCGTACAAAACTTGGGCTGGGTGAGCCCAAACCATCTCCAGGAGAAAGGAGAAACCGGCTCATTCTCCACGTTTAAATGGGGAATAAACCCCCAATTAGCGCGGTTTTAGTTAAAACCAGTGTCAGGTTTTAACCGGGCCGAAGCGGGACGGGCACGCCCACGACCCCAAATCACCTCTCTGCGGTTTAGGATTTGTTTATAAACTTCCAGCTCGAAATTCCCAAAACAGAGCTCAAAATCCGCAGGAAAACTGGGAAAACATCGTCTGTCCAGGGGGAATAAATGTCAGGGACCAGCGTGACACGGGACAGGCAGCAGGAAACTCCCATCCCATGATAAACTCCCTCACCCAGGGGTGAGTGGAATTTTTTAAAATTTGTTTCTAATATTTTCCCTAATAATTGCCAAAAACACCTCCTCCTTTGTCCCACAGGGTTTGGCTTGGAATTCTCAGCTGTAAATCCCAATTTGAATCCCTAATTGGATTAAAATAAGGAAAAAAAAAAAATTAAAAATGGATAAACAACATTTCCGTGCCGCTGGGAAAAGCTGTGCCGGCACTTTGGCACCACCTCGGAGCTGCCAGACTGGGTAAACTGGGATAAACTGGGAAAAACTGGGAAAAACTGGGAAAAACTGGGAAAAACTGGGAAAAACTGGGAAAAACTGGGAAAAAACTGGGAAAAACCAGGAAAAAACTGGGGAAAACTGGGGAAAAAATGGGAAAAAAATGGGAAAAACTGGGATAAGGATCAAGGAGAGGCTGACCTGAGCTGGCCCTGTGCAATCCCTGCCTAATTAACATCTTCATTTAGCAAGTGAAATTAGGAGGAGCTTGGTGCCAGGGCGCTGAGGTGACACAGGTGATCCTGCTCCCTTCCTCCTCGCCCATTCCAACTACTTTTAATCCAATTTTTGGGGTTTTTTTTTTTGCTTGTGAACTGTTAATTTCGATGTATTTTCATCTTAAATTCTGCTATATTAAAGCCAACACCCAACCACCCAACCTCCTGCAAAACCCTTCAGAATTTAAGTGCTGAATCTCAAACTCCAGGTCCAAATCCAAGCCCCAACCACCTCAGCTATGGTTTTATTTTCCCCAAAATTCGGTTTTGGCTGCTTTCTGCAGCGCTGGAGGAGCTCAGCTCTGCAGGGAGCTATCTGCCAAGTTCTGACAGAAATGGGTGAAAGAAAAAAGATCCCTTTTCCCGGGAAAGCTGAGCACCAATTCCTCAGATTCCACGGAATTCCAAAGGGAATTTTGGCCTCGCTTCCCACTGTTTACCCCATCCCAGCCCGGCACTGCTCGGATCCACACCCCTGAAGCTCTCCTCAATTCCAACCCTTTTTCTGGGCAAGGTTTCAAGCCCACAGGTTGGAAAAGATTTTCAGGATGCAGCGGGGTCAGCACGGGACAGGAAACTTCCCAAAACACGGAGCAGCTCCAGGAAAAAAGAGGAAAAATTCCTCGGCTTTGCCTCCAGTCGCTCGTTTCAGATTAATTCGTGCTGCTCCTACCTGGAATCTCCCAGGGCTAAAAATAAAGGGAGGAGAGGCAGGATTTAGCACCCTGTGAAAAAGCTGGGAAATTTGGAATTCCCAGTTTGGGAATGCTGGGAAAAGCTGCCGGGAATTCAGCTGCTACTAGGGCTAAAAAAAGGCTGCAGCAGGAGGAGCGAAGGCCTTGGAATCGTGTGGCTCCTCCTCCTCCTCCTCTTCCCAATCCTTCCCCGGGCACATGAGTCACCCAGGAGCCCACTCATCCCAGATTTTCCTCTTTTGGTGTGAAAAGAGCAGGAAAAAGATCCTTTCATCCCCAAAAAACCACGGAGCTGAGCGCGTGCCAGGTGCTGGATGAGCCCACGGCACTTCCAGCTTTTCCAGAGCTTTGCTCCCCCAATCCCAAAGCTGGCTCCGGACCCGTTCTGTCCCCCCACATCCCTGAATCAGCTGGGACACGATCCCAAATTCCCAAATGTCACGGTGGGATGCAGGGTGGGAACGCGCCCCGAGGGGTGGAGTGAGCTCAGCCCCGGATTTAGGGACGGAAATGGTCTGAAACGCAGCTTCTTTGGTTAAAAGTGGGGATTTTTGGATGGGCACGTGGCAAAGCTCCGCTGCCGCGTGAGGAAAACGCTGGGTGAGTTCTCCAGAGGCAGGAGAGAGGGAGAAGCAGAGGGATCCAGGAATGTTCCAGAGGAGACGGCAGCGCCGGGGACGGACACGGCGCGAGCGGAATTCCGCATCACACCAACGGGGCTGGAGTGGGGACGTGCGAGAATTTAATTATCAAACACTGGATAATGCTGATAGCTGATAATTGGATAAGGCTGGTGTGTGATAATTTATTAATGCTGATATTTGTTAAAGTGATAATGCTGATATCTGATAATTGGATAATGATATTTGATAATTGGACAATGCTGGTATTTGATAATTGGATAATGTTGATATTTGGTAATTAGATAATGTTGATATTACATAAATTGATAATGCTGATATTTGATAATTGGATAATGTTGGCATTTGATAATTGGACAATGCTGATATTTGATAATACGATAATAATATTTGATAATTGGATAATGATATTTGATAATTGGATAATGTTGGTATTTGATAATTGAACAATGCTGATATTTGATAATTGGACAATGCTGGTATTTGATAATTGGATAATGTTGATATTCGTTAAATTGATAATGCTGATATTTGATAATTGGATAATGTTGGTATGTGATAATTGGATAATGTTGATATTTGGTAATTAGATAGTGTTGATATTACATAAATTGATAATGCTGATATTTGATAATTGGATAATGATATTTGATAATTGGATAATGTTGGTATTCGATAATTTAATAATGCTGATTGATAATTGGACAATGCTGATATTTGATAATACGATAATAATATTTGATAATTGGATAATAATATTTGATAATTGGATAATGCTGATATTTAATAAATTAATAACATTGATATTTGATAGTTGAATAATTTCCATTATCCCAGGCGGCTCCAGCCCAGCCTTGGTCACTCCCAGGGATCCAGGGGCAGCCACAGCTCCTCTGGGAATTCCATCCCGTTCCCTGAGCACCCTCCCAGCCAGGAATTCCTTCCCAATATCCCACCCAAATCTCCCTTTTCCCAGTTTAAATCCATTCCCTGTGTCCTGTCAGCCCATGCTTTGTCCCAAATCCCTCTCCAGCTCTCCTGGAGCCGCTTTAGTGCCTGGAAGGGGCTCTGAGCTGTCCCTGGATCCTTCCCTTCTCCAGGAGAACATTCCCAGCTCTCCCAGCCTGGCTCCAGAGGGAAGAGCTCCGCTCCTTTAGCAGCTCCACGAGCTCCTCTGGATTTGCTCCGACAGCTCCTCCCCGTGCCAGGACCCCGAGCTGGAGGCAGAGGGGCAGAATTCCCGGCAGAATTCCCCCTTCTCCCGCTGCCCAGAATTCCCTGGATGCAGCCCAGAGCTCGGGGGGGTTCCAGGTGCCAGCTCACGGAGCTGGGGCACTTTGGGAAGCAGCAGGAGCTGAGGGCAGAATTCCAGCTCTGGGCATTCCCTGGGCACCGAGGGAAGGCAGAGGCCGCTGTCATTTGAATCTCGAGAGCAGACATCTCATTCCAAAGGTTCCAGAGGCTCCAAAGGTTCCAAAGGTTCCAAAGGCAGCTGGCCTGGGGCTGTTTGTTGTTTGTAAACAGATCCGCGCCTCCACCCACGATAAATCCCGGGGCAATC
>JAIXNV010000838.1:6905-17052 GCA_020917445.1 Riparia riparia
CTCATGTGCTTTCAAAATATTTTTTTTCATTTTAACCTTGCATTTCTTCAGTTTCTAATCTTCTCCTTCCATTATTTCAATTTCTTGCCTGATGTCAGGATTTGATTTGGAGTAATTTTGACAAGTGTTGGTCCTTTTCAGTGCCCCTCATTTCATCTCAGTCTATTTGGTCACAATCTCTCCGGTCCCAAATTTTCTCAGTAGTTTACATTTGCACAGTTTCATTATATATCATTTCCTGAGCGTTTGTTCGACTTTGTTCTCTATATTAAAGATTTCATTCCCTTTCATGAAGGGACGACTTTCCTCTCAGATACCGACTAAAATCTTGAGCTTTCAATGAAGATTAATTGGGCAATCTTCCGTCCCTTTCCCAGCACTTTATGTCATCCCACACACTTTTAACTTATTACATTCTGTGTGAATTTTCCCTTTTTCCTTTTAAGCTAGCTTTTTTATCCATTTCTTTTCTTCTCTTTCTTTTATTTACCTTTATTGCTTGATTTCAGCATTTGAATTGGAGTACTTTCGGAAAGTGTTGATCCTTTTCAGTGTTCCTCATTTCAGCTCAGTCCATTTGGTTTCTATTATTCTGGTTCCAAATTTTCCCATAGTTTTCATTCTCACTGCTTCGCAGCATATCTCATTTCCTGGGCATTTATTAAACATTGTTCTCTTTTTTCAAGATTTCAATGAAGATTACTTGTGAAAGCTCCTGATCCTTTCCCTGTACTTTTTTCATCCCATTCACTTTTATTTTTTTACATGCTTTCAAAATATTCCCTTTTTCAATTCAAGATTGAGTTTCTTCTACCTCTTTTCCTCCCCTTCCATTTTTTTTTCCATTTCTTGCCTGATTTCAGCTTTTGAATTGGAGTACTTTTGTCAAATGTTGGTCCTTTTCAGTGCCACACATTTTATCTCAGTCCATGTGGCCTCTCTCACTCCGGTTCCAAATTTTGTCACTTTTCATTCTCACTGTTTCTCATCATATCTCCTTTCCTGAGTTAGACTTTGTTCCCTATTTTCAAGATTTTGGAGAAAAGACTTCCTTTTGGGAAAGGAAATGTAAACTTGCAATTTCAATGAAGATTAATTGGGCAAGCTTCCGTCCCTCTCCCTGCACTTCTTGTCAGCCAATTCAATTTTTGATTTTCACATGCAAAAAATCTTTTTGATTTTTTGATTTTTGATTCAAGCTTGCATTTCTTCAGGATCTTTTCCCCTCCTTCCTTTATTTCTATTTCTAGCCTGATTACAGCATTTGAATTGGAGAAATATTGGAAAGTGTTGGTCCATTTCACTGCCCCTTATTTCATCATCCCTACCTCTCCCAACTATCACTAAACCCCTCAGACTTTAATCCAGACTTTACATTGGAGCTTGCCAGGGCCCCACCGCCCTCCCAGGGAACAAGTCCATCCCCACATCCCAGCTCACCCTGGCCCCAAGCAGTGTCCAGCCATGGCCTGTGTCCTGGCACTGCAGGCCCTTGGCAAGAGTCTCTCCCAGCCAGCAATTCCTGCTCTTCCCTGCTCTGGGGCAGCAGCTGCAAGTTGATTTGCTCCCTGGGCCACTGGCCCAGCCCCAAGCCAGGGCTTGAGATTTTCCCCAGAGCTCTGTGGCCACTGCAATGCTCACAGCTTTCAGGCGCCCACAGCTCCACAGGCCTTTGGACATCGCTCCAACAGGATGCTCAGGCTGCCACTGTTGGGCTGTCTGTGCAGAGCAGGGGCCTGCACTCCATGATCCTGCTGCCTCTTATTACAATCTGCTCATACAAGCGAGGGTCATAGTGGTTCATTTACTGATCTCAGAGTGCAAAACTCAGCATAGATGGGATTTCAGTATGAATCAAAACAAATGCACTTTTTATTGATTTCCCATAGCAAATGTGATAGAGGGATGAAGAGTGAGAGAAAGAGACAGAGAAAGAGAGAGAGGAGAAACGGGATATAGTTACAAAAGGTGGATACGAAATCCTGGTGTTCCGGTTGATGGGTGCGCCTTTCACATTGGGGAGACTCTCTCTCAAAATCTCTGGTTAACTCAGGGTTCTTATTATAGTCCTCCATTGCGGGGAGAACAGATTATAAGAATAGCCTGATTGAAGCCACCAAGGGGGAACAGGTAGTCCATGTTCTCAGCAGTAAGCGAGAGCCATTGTCTTCTTGGTCCAATGACCACGCCTGCAGGCAAACATCTTGCTTTGGTTAAGTCAGCCCCAGCAGCCCATATTGAGGTTGTAAGGGTTCTCATGTCTCAGTCCTTGAGAGGGGGCTTTGATCTCCATCTGTTACGGTGGCAGTGAAGCAGATGAGTGATTTTCTGTGGGGGACCACCAAAGTTACCCCAGAAAGTTCCCTTGGCCAAGAGGTGGGGAAATTCATAGGCTATTGTCATGAAGCAGGGACCATGCAGCAGGTGCAATCTTCAGGTACAGAACTGCCATTACACTGCTCAAAGCCAGTGTACCATGGCATGGTGACACAGGAAAATGCACCTGCAGATGATTGGCAAGCATCCACCTTGAGCAGGCCAGAACTGTCGTGGGGTCCTTGGGGTCCTTACGACAATTGTGAGGCAAATGAGGGGAACTTCAGACCAACTCTTACACCAAATCCAGGGTGCTCAATGGCCAGTCAGTTTGATGACTGTGTGTGGCTCTGGACGCTTCCCTTGGTGCATCTCCAAGGCATGGAACATTGGAGCTGCCCCCAGCCATGGTGTCACAGAGAGGGGAACCTTGGAGCTGCCAGCACGGTGATCTCCCAGAGAGGGGAACGTTGGGGCTGTGCCACTCCTGGCCTGACCCCAAGAGCTCTGCCAGCACCTAGAGGAGACACCAAGGCTGAGCTGGGAGGGAGGCAGCAGGATCATGGAGTGCAGGCCTGCCCTGCACAGACAGCCCAAGAGTGGCTGCATGGGCATTCCCTTGGAGCGATGTCCAAAGGCTCCTGGAGCTGTAGCTGCCTTGCAGTTGTGTGTTGTGGTGCTGTCCTTCGCGCAGGTGAGCGCGGCCACGGGCTAGCTCAGTTCCGTGCACCGCTCCAACGTAGGTAGGCCGGGGTGGCAGGCTAGGCAAGCCACCTCCTCCCTGTGGGGCCTTGTTTCCCCCACACCAGCGACAGGCAACAGATGGAAAAGACGACCATGGCAGCTGAATGAATGGCGACTCTACTGAGCAGGGTACAACGAGGTTTTATTGGGGGGAGAGGGAGCACGGAGCTCTGCACTCTCTGTCCTGCTGCCCAGAAGAGCCCTGAGAGGAGGTGTGCAAGAGCTTATAAGGAGGGGTGGAAACAGGGGTGGCTACAACTGGTCAGCAAATCATAGAACTGGGGGGTGTAACCGGGGGTGTAAACCATGGAACAGGGGACCAACCACAAAACGAAAGGAGGGGATTTCCAGGGCCCCGGCGTATCACTCGACGCCCTCCCTGGAGCTTTACAGAAGCCAGGGAAGGGTTCTGGAGTGATAGACAGGGTGCCCAAGGAGAGAGAGAGAGGATTGACAACTTGGGTACAGGGGGAAGGGATGATTGACGGAAAACGAACTAACTCCACTCTGTAGTAAACAAGTCTGAACCAATACAGAAAGAGGGGGTTACAAGGAACGAACCAATACATAAAACGTGTGTAAAGTCACATAAAACAAATAAAACAAATTGCACACCACCACAGCTGTGAGCATTGCAGTGGCTCCAGAGCTCTGGGGAAAGATCCTGGCCGTGGCTTGGGGCTGGCACAGTGGCCCAGGGTGCAAATCAACTTGCAGCTGCTGTCCCAGAGCAGGGAAGAGCAGGAATTGCTGGCTGGGAGAGACTCTTGCCAAGGGCCTGCAGCTGCAGGACACAGGCCATGGCTGGACACTGCTTGGGGCCAGGGGGAGCTGGGATGTGGGGATGGACTTGTTCCCTGGGAGGGCGGTGGGGCATAGCAAGGTGTAGTGAAAAGTGAGGATTGCAGTGTGAGGGGTTTTGTGATAGTTAGGAGAGGTAGGGATGATAAAATGATGGGCTGTGAAATGGACCAACACATGCCAATATTTCTCCAATTCAAACACTGTAATCAGGCTAGAAATAGAAATAAAGGAAGGAAGGGAAACTATCTTGAAGAAATGCAATTTTAAATTGAAAAATTGAAAAATTTGAAAGCATGTGAATATCAAAATTTAATGGGCTGACAAGAAGTGAAGGGAGAGGGATGGAAGCTTGCCCAATTAATCTTCATTGAAATTGCAAGTTTATATTTTCTTTCCTGAAAGGAAGTATTTTCTCTGAAATATCTAGAATAGGAAACAAAGTCTAACTCAGGAAAGGAGATATGATGAGAAACAGTGCGAATGAAAATAGACAAAATTTGGAACTGTGATATATGTCCTAAAGTTAATTCGTGTTAAAAGATATAAGATGTAATTCACCCCCTATAAATATAAGTTTTATTTCTAATCAAATATACTATGGGTTAACTGAGACAAAAGCTGCACAGAGAGGGGTACAAGGAATTTCCTTTTGCCAAAGATTAGACAGGAGGGACACGAGAAAACTATGCTAAGAATTACACAGGAGGGACACGAGGATACCTCTGCCGGGAATCATTAAGGGGAGAACAAAGACAACGGAAAAGGGAGATGGAGAACCCGGAGAACCAAATGATTACATCAGATCGATATCTCATCCGTCTCCTCCCGGCATTAACATCTCTACACCACACCTGGACATGACAATTAAGGACATTGTCTCCCCAAGCAAATCCTTTCAAACACCAGAACCCAAACATGAATATCTAATGAGGCTGCCTCGGAAGAGGGAACCTCAGAGCCCCCATTTTCTCTCAGCGATCCAGTGTATAAAAGGAGACGGCTCCAAACCAGAAATGTGAACTTGGGGGGTGACACACTGACAGAGTGTGTTACCACGTTCACCCAGCGCCGATCCCAGGCTTGATGCTGTCCTTTTAATTGTGGCTATCAGAGACTGTCATTTTGTGTCTCAATAAAAGTCTAAAATTTTGATTTCTAAAATTTGGTCCATCGTATTTATTACAATCTGGTGACCCCGATGTGATTGGCGTGATATTGGGACCCTCGGACCCCTGTCTCTGACCAGGAGGCACCCTGCTGAATTCAGCGGCCTGGCAGAGCTGGTAGGGCCGTGTAGAACCGATCGGCCACACGACAAACTTAAAACCAAAAAGCCACACTTAAAAGGGATTTAGGCGAGGTCAGAGCTCTCAGGGAACTCAGGGATGTCTGGGGAACAGAACCTGCGGAGCCGCGGCGAAGAAGATCAACTCGTAAAAATCTACGTGCACAAACAGCCCACGCAGGAAAAGGATCGTAAGTATTGCGTGGTTGAGTGGGAGTGACCAAGCGTATGAGTGAGACGTGATTTTATCACGAAGCGAGTGGGGACCCCAAAACCGCAGTTCCACTTCCCCTCAAGGGGTGTGGTCGGTTGCGGGGGAAGCGAAATTTCTGGGGGTAAACACGCACCTCACACGTCAAGCCCAGAATCTCGGGGAGTTTCAGACGGGGGATTGGTCACAGGAAGGCTGAAAGGAAAGGGTATGTCCTCACGGGAGTTCCGGGACTGGTAAACCTTTCAGCCTCGGACCAGGAATGGTCCAGGGGAGAGTAAACAGGAGAAAAGAGCTCGTAATCACCGGGAAAACTCCGAGAGGGATTGATCACCCTTAAAGGGCCAGTAACTGGTGAGCTGACGCATGAGACAAGGGAAAAGCAAACACAAGGAAAAGGTCACAGGGAAGTCCAAGAAGGGAACTGTTAATGGAATCCCTGAAATCCCGATTGAAAGTCCTTTGGGATGGATGTTAGAACATTGGGAGGAATGTTCTGTGAGAAAAAGGAGGTCAAAGAAACAAATGATACATTACTGTATAGAAGTGTGGGGAGGAGTTGAAATTCAGGACCATGTAATATGGCCCGTCTTCGGGACGTTTGAGAAATGGATTAGCACGGCATTAGTGAATTATGTGAAGGAGGGAGGGAGTAAAGAAGAACATGAGTATGCACAGATCTGGGAAAGAATCAATGCTAGACTTTTGCCAGTGAAACTAAGGGGTCCCAGGACCACCTCGGGTGATAGGTGGGAGCCTTTAGATAACCTTCCCCTGCCTTACCTTGTGCCCTCGCCCCCTCCCCTTCCAAATCAGGGAAATCCACAGGACCCCGTGGGATCAGGGTATCCCTTGGGGCAAGGGACCCCTGGCCCCTCGCCGCTTCCATCCGCCCCTCCCCTGGAGTCACAGCCCTCACAGGCAGTGGCTCCATTCACACCGGTCGGACTCCCTCCTCCTCTGGAACCTGTGCAGGCTCCCCGACCGTCTTGGGGAATGATGCAGGTTCCCCAGACCCCGACTCCGCTCCTCAACACCCAGCCGCTTGAGCTAGACTTAGCGGCGTTCCTTAGCCCTGCAACCCCCGCTCCGCCGGTTTCATTAGAAGCTAAACATACTCCACCCACTAGGAGGACTAGGAGGCAGTTAAAAAGATTGAATGAGGTAGAAATTGAGGGTGAAGGTGAAAAAGCTAACCTCTTCCCTTTAAGGGAAGTGCCCACAGCCCCAGGAATTACCAGGTACGTAAACGTCCCGATTAATACCAGCGATGTAAGGGCTTTTAAGAAAGAGATGGGAAAGCTTATGGACGACCCCTTAGGAGTGTCTGAGAGGCTGGATGAGTTCTTGGGAACGAGTATTTGCTCATATGAGGATCTCACAGCAATCTTAAGGTCTTTGTTCAATACTGAGGAGAGAGAAATGATAAGGCAAGCGGGAATGAGGGAGTGGGAGCGCCAGAACCCCCAAAGTACCCCTGGGGATCAATAATGGCCAAGCCAGGATCCTCGGTGGAATGCCCAGACTGAAGAGGGCAGAAGGAATATGATCGATATGAGAAATATAATAATCCAAGGAATTAGGGAAGCAGTACCTCAGGGACAGATTCTGAGCAAGGTATTCGGGGAGTATCAGGGAAAAGAGGAGACCCCTATGGAGTGGTTGGAGAGATTAAGGAAAAGTCTCCAAGTATACTCTGGGATGGATCCTGATTCTCTGGTGGGGGAGGTGCTGTTGAAAACCCAATTTGTGGCTAAATTGTGGGAGGACATACGGAAGGAATTAGAGGAATTCGAAGGGTGGCAGGAGAAGGGATTGCAGGAATTACTAAGGGAATCTCAGAAAATATACATGAGGAGAGATGAGGAAAAACAGAAAATACAAGCTTGGGTACTTGTGGTGGCTGTGAGAGAAGCCCAGAAACAGGAGCGTCCCCAAAACCCAGGAAAAACCCTGAGGAGGGGACCCTCAAAAGGGCCAGTCCGTCCACAAAAAGGGACCCCTGGTAATCAAGAAGAGGGGCCAGATTGTTTCTATTGTAAGAGAAAGGGGCACATAAAAAAGGATTGCAGGAAAAGAATAAAAGATGAGAAGATATTTCAGGAAGATTAGGGATGTTGGGGGCTCTTTATTTTAGGGTCCTTAACATCAAGGGAGCCTGTGATAACCCTCAAAATTGGACCCAAGGGGACAGAACTGGATTTTTTAGTGGACTCTGGAGCTGACAAAAGTACTTTTAAATAGTTGCCTCCAGGGTGCCAAGTAAGCAAAGAATTTATGGTGGTCATAGGGGTTAAGGGAGAGCCTTTTAGGGTTCTGTCATAGTTTTGGTACTTACTCTTTTTGTGCGAGAGAGACTAGGAGAAAAAACAAAGCAGGCTTAACTTTAAAATTAACAAATAGTTTATTAACTTACACTAAAAGAATAAAAAAACCAGAAAGTTGGAAAAAAACTAAAATGGAATGAAACTTCAAAAAACTTTTCTCTCTCTTTACAAACTGTTTACTTTTTTTACAAAACAACATAAATAGACAAAACTTGTAATTTTCAGTCAGTTCTACTATCTGATAATAGTCTTTCATCAATTTATTAGGGTAAGAGTATCTTTTTGAGTCATGGATTCCACTGACAACTTAGAACAGTTCTCTTGTGGGTTTTAAACTGTCTCAAAAACAACCGCCCGGAGAAACCTGCCTTTGTGACCCTCCCAGGAGCAGTTTCCCAAGCTGCTTTATGGGTCATGGGTTTTAGACTTTTGCATACTGGGGTGTTACTTTTTAAAGATGAATAACTCCAAAGCAAAGGATTCTTCAGTTCAAGGTACAGAGATATCTTCTCACTTCTTCACAGGTGCAGGGGGCTTCTCATCTTTATTGTTGTTTAAGCATCTTATAGGATATTACTTAGTTCATCATAAACACCATTGCTTAAATCTACACACAAAACAATCATCTCCTTAAATGCATATTTTTCTTATAATTTAAAAGAATGACTTAAATATAGAGTTCATTTCTATGGCTCAAATAAGAATAGAACAACTAACTCTTTAACTCTCTGTCCCAATAGTCTTTTTACTCTTGCTTTACTGACTTCATCCTGCTGTTTTTTATGTTCACTCTGTCTTTTTTCACTCTCTCAAAAAAAGGCTGAGCTCTGGAAGCTTCCTGCTGCTAAGAAAGAGTTAAATCTCCTTAGAGTTGTTGTTTTTCCTCTGTGGCTCTTAGTGTTAGATATTTTAAGGCCAAGCTGATGGAAGAAAAAGAACTCACAGAAACATCAGAGGTCGAAGCACCCAGGCAGTCCGGAATTATAAAAAACAGGCAGGATCATAAACGCCTTCTCAGCCCACCCCTCAGTATAAATCGGGGTGGTTTCAGCCTGAATAGTGCTCATAGCTCTTATCAGGGACTTGGCAGAGATTTCTCCCTGCCCCAGAAAAAATCTGAAGAAAGTAGCTTAAAAAACAGCAACTTCCCTTTCTACCCCCTTCACCCGAGAGCCGATAGAATCTGGCCAGGCCTCCGGCCAGCTCCTCCCCCCCCCAAAAAGGGGGGAAGCAGCAAGCCCAGCTCAATGTTACCTGTCTCTCTCCAGCCAAAGGAAAAAGAAAAAAGACCTACCTACAGGAAAAGAAGGAGTTTTATATAGTACTTCCCAAAGTCGCAATTAACAATTTTAATAGTTAGAATAGATGTTAATATTCTAACTAACTCTCTAATAGGTCTCTGTCTCTTCCAAAACAATTCCCAGGTCCTGACCTGGAGAATTTTTTTACATTCTTTAATAACTAAAAGCTAAACTGTACTAACTCATGACAGTGGTTTTAGAGTCTTTTTGCTTTTTGCAAAGCTTTGAGCTAGACGCAAGAAAGAGACGGCGTCTTTAGGTTCTGATATTTCAAGGTTGCATGCTTTGTTTATTGTTTCTTATCTTACAATTTTCTCAGTGCCTAACAAAGGTCTGTGCAGCTGCTCGGGCATTTGATGACTCCTCGACTCCTCCCGGACTGGGCTGTCGCCATTTTTATACTAATTGTTACATGTTCTTTATTTATCATTATTTGCCAATACTTATCACTTATACAAAACAGGTCATCTCTACTTTGACTAAATCTCCTGAAACTACTTTGTGCTAATGTCACTGCAGAAAATGGAGTGAGAGAAGAAGAAAGAAGAAGCAGGAGACAACGCCCCAAATCCTCCATCTTGCTCCCATTCACTTCCATACTAGAAACCCAAACCTACTCTTTTCTCACCTTGTGATAAGCTAAACTCCTATCTTTCACACTCTTGTGGCTTGCAATCCTTCCCGCAGTGCAGGAAGCCTTTCCCATGGACTGAGATCAAAGCCAATGTCCCTCTGGGCTCTGGGCCAGGGTCCCAGACCCCCCTGTCCAGGTCTCTGACCCTCCAGGGCAGCCAAAGACATGCCCTGGACTCCCAACATCTCCCCCTCCTGTTTGAATTTAAAATACTTCTTCGGTAATTTTGTTTATGGCTTGCTGTATGCATTGAAGTAAACATGGCAAGATTATGAGAAGAATTACAAGCTTTACTACAATATATACAAATGTTTTTTAATTTTTTATTTTACAATGGTGAAAGGTTAAACAAATTGAATGCACTATCTATTTATGACAGTTACTTCTTTAAGTTTGTTTATATTCTTTCGTAATTGCTTGATGTTTTTATGAATGGATTTGGAATGATCGGACAAATTTATGCAGCACGTTCTCTTAAATTTTTTACACTTATGCTTGTGTGTCAGCAATAGATAATCTATTGCT
>JAIXNV010000839.1:0-17048 GCA_020917445.1 Riparia riparia
ACACCCAAACCCCATTGCAGTGAAGCTAGAGGGCCAGAAGAGAGATTTGCCCACCTGCCACTGTGTGACTACCCTGGCATCTCCAAGACTTTCAGCGGCTGGCAACAAAATGTGGTTTTGCCTCTGCCATTTTTCTGGCGTCCTCTGCCAGGAGGCCTAAAGGCCTTGCCTTTTGGAATGGCTTGAAACCCACAAGCAGTTTTACACACTCTAATTTCCAAAGATGTTCTGAAAGTTGGTAACTGGAGACCAAAGCACTGCTGTAATGCTGTTTCTCAGCTATCCTGCACTTTGTGCTGTGTAACTAGTACCCATTGTGCTGACAGAGAGAGGGGTGCCATTTTCTTTGGTTTCATCTCTCAGGAGTTTTAGGAATTTGTCACCTGTAATCAGACTTGTTAAGAGGTTAAGGCATAAAACACCTGGGAGAGAGCTGGGAGAAGAAAATTCAAAGCAGAGCCCTTCCACTACCAAAAAGAAAAACCCAAACAACTCCCATTGATTAAATTCAACAAAAAAATATTTACTTGGCTCATTCCAAAGCAAGGAATATAGTTTTAAAAATAGTTCAACCAAATGCCACCTCAAAGTGAATTTGAGTCAAAGCTCACTAAAGCCAAAGTGGGCTTTTCATCAGATATACCCAAATTTTGCCTGTTTTCATTCAGTATGAGGTCTCTTGTTATCTGCAAGGTTTTGTATTTAGCTGTGCCCACAGCCCTGGTGCAAAGTACCTATCCCAGATGCCTAACCACCAGGACACATGGTCACTATCAGAGTGGCCCTTTGATGGGCTGTGCTACTGTTACTTGTTCTTGTGAACAGCTGTCTTTGTTTCCTACACGTATTTTGCTTCCTGCCAGCAGTGAATGAACTATTGCAGCTGAGCTGTGAATTACATCTCCAGAATGAACAAGGATCCTACACAACAACAGCACCTGATCTAACCTTTCCTTTTCCTCTGTGCTGAGGGAAAGTCAAGGTAAATTCTTGTTGAATGTCTAAGCTCACCCAGTGGCCGATAAGACCTCTTTTAATGGATCCAGTACAATGAGTGACGATCCCAACCAACACAACAATCGTGTACAATGTGTGTCACGTAACAATGAAATTGTGCACTTGTGACGCATCTGTGCAACACCAGTGGTGGCGATTCTGTTTTCCTATCCCTACTCTCAGAGGTGACTTTAATGAAGCAGCAGAGGTTTTGTTTTTAAGAGCCTCTGGTGGAAGCAAAAGAAGTGGGAATGGTGGAGTAACTAAAGAGACTTCATAAATTTGAAGTATCTAGGCAGAATTTGTGGGAAAGTTCCAGCAAACCACTTCTGCTTTTGAAGGGTCTGCTCAAAACCACAGCTTTGGAACACAGACAGGTCAGAGATCAGATTTCAGTAAGGACAGGGAAATAAGGCCTTCCCCTCCTCATTAGCTTAAATTTGAAACATTCTCTTTGTCCAGCATTTCTGCTGCCCTAAGGTGAGGATTTTTGTAACCATTGTCCAGGAGAGTAGGCAGGAAAGCTGTGCATGTTGGTGTGAGAGCTTTTCTTTGGGAACGGCTAAGGAGAGTGAGCTGGAATCCTCCACTCCCCTCCCAGGTGGCACATGGTGATTAGTTCCAAAATCATATTAAATAGGGTCTGTATGTACATAAGCTGATTTTTAAAGAAAACTTGTACTTTTGGAGAGAGTTATTCTTTGTCCACAAGGAGACATAGGATGCCCAGTGCAAGCAGCACGGAATCCAAGTTTGCGCACTGTCCCTCTGCCCCATGGCGAGTGCCCTGGGTGTTTTTTGTGTGGCAAGGCAAGAGCAGCTCACAGCAGTTTTGGGTCACTGTTTAGTCGGAGGCTGGAGTACATCCCCACGTGCCGCACCAGGTTGGGTTCCACCACGAAGGCATTCTCACCCTTGCCCCGCAGCAGCGAGTAGAGGGCAGTGTCCTTGGCAAAGCCCTGGCGGCAGCGCAGCCCCCGCAGGTATCTTGAAGCCCGGCGGGCGGAGGCAGCAGGGAAGAGCATAGCAGGTGTACAGCACTCGCTGGCTGGCACCACATTGTAGAGCGCGGGATGCAGGCGGCGCAGCTCCAGCCCGTAGTGCCGCCCCACCAGCTCGGAAAGGGCCATGCTGTACAGGGCGAAGAATGCCACCAGGCACCAGCTGGGGCCTGCCTGTCCCACGGCCCGGCAGTATGCACAAGTCAGCACCGGCCCCAGGAACATGCCCAGGCCCAGCCACTCCAGGATTCTCATGGGCTCAGGGTTGAAGTAGCGCTGGAGCCTTTCAGGATGGTACAGCTTGAAGTACAGAGCGTCTCTGAGGTAGGGCTTGGAGAACCGGGCCGAGAAGAGGTGCTGCAAGACAGAAAATATCTCCTCCTCTGGCACAGCATCGTCTTCCACGAGGAGGATGTACTCTGGGTTGTACACCAACAGTGACTGCTCGAGGCAGAAGACGTAGTCTTGCTTCTCCTTCTCGAACTGGTTCAGGGTGGCATCAGGATTCTCTCCAGTTCTGCCACGACTGACCATAGGAAAGAGGCTGCTCAGCAGCCTGACATCCTGATGGCTGCTGGGGTCTGACTCCACGTTACAGAGAAGCATGCGGTGACTGTGGCAATGCACCCCACATTTCTGGAGGATGCGGTGGAATTGGGAAGCCACTTGCAAGACGTAGTGGAAATCATTCTGCCTCTGCACTGTGATAATGGTGATCAGCAGCAAGGGCTGGAAGGAGTCACTGCCAGAGGCCTTGGAGGTGTTTGGCATCTGCATTGTCTCAAAGTAATGGAGGGCATCCTGGCCTTCCTGCTGGTTCCGTTCCAGGAATTCCTGGCTCATGGGGCTCAGGTGCCAGTGCCGCAGGTAGAAGTAAGAGTGGAGGAGCCGGTGGCAGATCAAAGGTGCCAGCACACCAAAAGTCACGACAGTCAGGGTGAGGAGATGGATGAAAGGGCTGGACCAGCGGCACCACTTCCCACAGAGCAGCCAGGCTCGGTGTAACATAACTGCTGCAGAAGGAGGGCACTCCTGCACTGCTCATGCCCTCAATCCTTCACTTCCAATGCACCCTTCTCCCTGCACTGCAGGGTACCACTGAGGCCACTGCTGCCAAAAGCTTGCACAGGCTGTCCAAGCCTAGAAGGGGAGAAAAAAGGATGGTTACTGAAATAGGAATTGACAGAGAAAATAGAAAGCAGGGGACTAGTCTC
This sequence comes from Riparia riparia, assembly GCA_020917445.1. Classification (NCBI taxonomy): domain Eukaryota; kingdom Metazoa; phylum Chordata; class Aves; order Passeriformes; family Hirundinidae; genus Riparia; species Riparia riparia. The sequence continues at coordinate 3,212 of JAIXNV010000839.1, forward strand.
TGAGTAAGTCAAAATACAAGGCCCCTGTGGAATCCCTTGAGGTGGAAGCATCACAGAATAGTCCCGGGAGGTTGAGGACAGATGAGCCAAACTTAGTTTCCAGCAAAGGACTCCTAAGGCCTTTTTAGCACATAGGAGCTCTGATCCAACGCAGCTCAAAAGGACTTGGTGTATTTATTACAGTGCTTCAAATAAGTAACAACAGGCAAAGCGGATGCAGGATGTATGGAAATCCCTTTTAATTAAAGGCACAGAACTTAGGAACCCCTGTCTGCTGACAGTGACAAAGTAATGTTTAGATCACAGCCAAGAAGCAAAGCCAGATCTCTTGTATCTTAGTCTAGCACATATTGGAGAGACCAACTTTTACCTCTTTGGAGGCACACATGCTTCCCTCCTGCTGCTCACACACTTCCAAATGTGTGTTTCTTCACTCTCCTCCCCAGAGCGTGAAGCCATATAACAAAGACACCAATTTACTTCACTGAAGGCCTGTGTATGTTAAGTGTTATGTGTGTGTCTGTTTCTCTCAGATGTCTCCTCCTCACTAGACCCTGTGAAATACATGGGCACAGCAACATTAACATGTTGTAACTGAGCCATTGACTCATATTTCTTATTTAAAAGTAAGGAATTTATAAGTATATGCCTTTAATTTTAATCTGAAGTATTCACATGAATATGTAACTTTTTTGTATATGCATTCACTTTAAGCAAATATCCACCTTCACAGAAGTTAGATTTTGCCATGACTGCTTCTCTGGCTTCCCTGAACACCTCACGGCCTGGCTGACAAAAGCTTACCCAAAATCAGGGCAGTTAGACTTTTCAAATTAATTCTCTTATGGCAGGAGTCTCACTTTTAATCTGCCATTTCATTATCCCTTTATTTTCCTAGTCCCTCTCCCTAAGAACTGAGTTACTCATGTTCCCCTCACTAAGGTGACTGAATGTGCACTGGGTGTTCAGTGCAGTTTCTTCAGTTTTTAACCTTCTGCTTTCAGCAAGTTCTGATCATCAAATGGTGGTTCCAGACCAAAATGTTATTCTTTGCCCTCTTCTGCACTGTAATCTGAAGCAGCCTAAGCAAAGTTGGGTGGATGGAGAAAAATCATAGCTTTTCTCCTCTGTCTCAGAAAAATGGATCTTGTACAAGAAAAGACTTGGAGGACATGGAGCAGGGTCTGGCTCTGAAGATATTTCAGAACTGCCTTCTTTACACAAATTTGCTGGTTTTACTATTAGGAGAACCTTTTCCCTCTTGCCAGTATGGGAATGTGACAACTGTCTACGAAAGGCCTTTTAACAAGATTAATGCAAAAACCACAAAAGTTATTCCAAATAACTCTTGTTAGAGAACAGACAGTTCATGCTGTGAGATGCTTAGATAAGACTGTCACATCACTATTGTGCTCTCTCAGGGCTCAAGACAAGATTTAGTGTAATTAAACTGAAAACAGATTTACATGCTAATGCATGAGAATCTGCAGTTTCTTCCCATATAGCTTTATTTTCCTTTCTGGTTACACAATCCTGTTGCACAAATGCTGCATTGAATTGCATCAGTGAACCCTGTAAAGGCCTTAAAGGTGGTGGCTGCACTTCAGTTGCTAGATCCGGATCTGAGAATTCAGGATGTGAAGACCCGCAATCTGTCAGATGCAAAGATCTGGCATTTAAATGCATTTATTCATCCAAAATCCCGGGCCTTCCAGCTAACCTGTTACAAGCATTAAGAGAACACAAATATACAGAATCATATTCTACAGCTCATGGTGTTGAGCCTTGTCTTGATAGAAGCATCATTGCGGGCACTGTCTCTGAGCCAGCCTCCAAACTTGAAAGTGAGGATCCCAATGGGAAAAGGAAAACTAGAAGGTAGTTTAGTTCTCAGGGAAAAAGTTTGTTTTTCATCTTCCAGCTATGCTGAAGCTCTGAGCTACAAAGCCTACGAGCTCGCAATGAGATCTTGGGATATGTATTGAAGCATAGTAATAATTCTTTGAGCATTTCTTCATTAATAATCCTTGGAGCAAGCTGGTCTAGTGAATGGCATCTGGCAGGCAGATTGGAACTAGCTGTTCTTTAAGGTCCCTTCCAACCTAAACTATCCTACGATTCTATGATGATAATGTTCACCCAAGGAAGAGACCTCCTTCTCTCACACTATCTTCTACTGAAGAGGGAAAAATGGTTGTCCTGTCCTCCCTAGTGGCTACCAGAGCTGGGGGGCTACAGCCTCATCCGATGAATCAAACAAGTTCTCACTTGACATTCTTGCTCTTCTGCACCCCGGGATACTCAAGGGTTATGTCCCAGGTCCCTCACACTGTGGACTCACACTGAGTCTGAAGCCCGACAGTGCTGGGAAAGTGGTATGGGGACTCCACCTGCTGGTGTCCCAGCTGCCGGCTCAGGGCAGAGCCGGTGAAGTGGTGCAGGTGAGCACCACCCCTCTCTCGTGGTAGCTCCTGGCTCCTTGGAAAAATATGCTGGACTGGAAGCCACCCATGCAGGTCACTGTGTCGTAATTCCAAGTGTTATGACTTAACCCTGGCCTCACTTCACCAGTAACAGAATTCAAGACCTTAGAACTCTTATTCTGGCTCTGCAACTCAGGAAGCCTCAGGAAAACAGCGATCACAAACAGATACTACTGCTACTCTTCACATCTTCCTTTGCTGCCTGAACTGTTCACACTCACATTGACAACTACACTATTGTCACTGTCTGCTGAGGAAAAGGCTGTTTTCACTGGGCAGTGAAATAACCACAGAGGCTAAAAATGGTCAGGAGTGTGTTAAAGGAGGTTAAATACTACAATTAATATGAAAAATAAGCTGAAGAATCTAGAAGAGAGGCAAGAGACTGACCTCCTTCCCACCTTTTGTCTGTAATACTGGGAGCCTGAGAGTTTAAAATATAGATTAAAATTTTTTTACTTCTGCAAAGGTGAAGCTTGTTCTTATCTGCATGATTTGAATCCAGAGTTTCTGCTCAGGCTGTTTTCTAGCCATTAGGATGGTTTTGACTTCAGAGGAGACACTCTTTTTTCAGGACCTCGTTGTATTGCCTTTTTTTGTTGTTTTGGGTTTTTTTTGGTGGTGGTTTTTTTGTTTGTTTGTTTTTGTTTTTGTTTTGTTTTGTTTTGTTTTGTTTTGTTTTGTTTTGCCTTTCTAGGGAAAAAAAACATCTTGCTTTTCAAGCAAGTGGCATTCCAGACAGGAAAAAAAAAAAAAAAAAATCTGAGCAGAAAGGCAAGAATCAGATTTGGATTTTATAGTGACTTAAATCCCCCACTTTATTAAACCTGAATAATAACTGCAATAATTGCAACCATATTAATACTTGCAGTGGAGGTCAGATTTACACATGTTCTCCGTAGAACTGTGCAGAATGAGCCATTGCTTAAACACAACGAGAAGCTGTGGTGATATAAAGCTGTAGATTTGGCTCATTTCTTTTCCTAGATTCTCATGATGAAGATTCCTTGCAGAAATACCTAATTCCAAATCTGTATCATTTCTTCATTAGTCCCCTAATTACTTGGCTGAATTACACTTTTCAGGAAAACTCATCTCTTTGCACACAGAGGAGAGAAGAAAAATAAGTAATGTACTCTTTGGGATGCCGAGTCTGCTGTGCTTGTGCTTTAAAAGAGAAAGTTGATCTTCTGTCTGCTTCAAACTCCTCTGCACAGAGAGGTGTTCCTGGAACAAAGTTTCCTGTATGTTTCAAAGCTGCAGATTTTAAGTTCCTGGATAGCTGATGTAAGGGAGACCATTTGCTTGCTCCTTCCTGCACCATGAGACAAGCACACAATTATTCCTATTACAATATTAATACAATTCCAATATTACATGACTCCTTTTGGCCCATCTACACTTCTTCTCAGTGTCAGTGGGAAAAGCCAGTTCTTTCCTAACATAAAAACAGCTGGATGAAGTCATGTGGTCAGAGCTATAGAGTCATCTCTCTACAAAGGGAAGAGAGAGGGAAACGGAGGCAGGCTCTGGGAAAATGTCGTGGAAATGTCATGGGCTGTCACAGTCCCAGCTGGGCCATAGCAGGGGTGGGAGTAAAGATGCTCACACAAGCGATAGCTTTCACTTGTGTATTGATCCTATAGCAGCACCAAAGTTGAAGCCTTTGTGTGAAAAGCTTCTCTATGCCCCAGCCGTTTAACACCATGCAAATGAGCTGCCAGCTGAGGACCAGCTCCTCTGCTGATGAACCCGTCAGAGACAAGGCCTTTGTTGTGCTGTGACAAACACCCTGCTTGAATCTGAAGAAGCCGACGGAAGCTTCCCAAGGAGCCGTCAAGAACATACAGGCATGCTGATAGGGAATGTACAGATATCCTCGAATTTCGAAACCTGAGGTCCCCGCCGTGAGCTGATCCCTATTACTGGGCCAGATGGCCAGATTTTCTCATCTGCAATTCCTCTTGTTTTCTGACAGCTTTTTAGTAGGTCAGGTGCCAGATAACATTTCTGCAATGTGTCAGGCCCCCCTTGACAACAGCAGTGTCCAGCAGAAGCCAAGCATCCATATATATGACCACTGCACTTCTATGCCAAACTGGGAGTTGGGCTCCCTAGAAAATACAAGCCATCCCAGGAAGAGCTGAGCTGCTAAAAACATTCAGAGGAACCTTAATGGTAAGAGACCAGTAGCTGTTCTTTACTGGCAGTAGTAAAGTAACTGTACTTTACTCACCTCCTCAAGCACTGCTGAAAGCAATTGTTCTTATGCAGTCCATAGATTATGAACGTCATTTATCATCTTAGCATCAGATAAGCCAGGCAAAGATCAGGGCTGCTGCACTTAATTGCTCAGGTCCCTTAGAACTTTTATTTCTTATGGTCTGTGTACTAAAGGTGTAACACCGTCACAGTTAACAGATTAATGACAGCTTGAAGTATAAGAGAAGTGACCAGAGAGGGGCAGAGGACTAGGCCCTTTGCAAAAGTTATGTGGTACATGAGATAGAAATTGAAGGCACTGCTGTCTGTTTTGATCTGCCATTTCTCAGGGCCTGTCAGTGAATGTACAGACCTCTTCTGTCCAAGGAGATGGAATTTAAGCACTATTGGAACAGTAAAAATGCACAAATGTGCAAGGTGTAACCATGTCTCGTTAGGTAACACCAGAAATTGCAAAATTAAAACTTGAATGTAAATTTTGTCATATGCTGGCTTGCTATTCTCATTGGACTTTTACAGGTTAACTTTTCCAGGTTGTTCATAGATCCCTAGAAACCCACGATGCACAGTTTGAAAGCTACTGAACTAAAAGAAAGGACATAGATGGGGCAGCTGAATGACACTTTCTCCATTTTATTTGAACTAAGAGGATGTGACTATGCCACCAGTGAAAGAGGCTGTGAACTCAATATATATTAATTACTGTTATTTCCCCAGCTTCTGTCTGGTTTCTCATGTATATGAAATTTCCTCTGTCACATAAACCTGAACAGAGCCCATTTCACCTGGCTGCCTACCTGCAGGGCAATCCCATGGGAAAGCAATGCTCCCTCTGTTGCTACCAAGCAGTTCGGTAGATCAGATAAAGTGGGAGTAGAGAGCAGTCTGAGAAGAGTTCTGCAAGGTAATAGCTAAACACAGAGACTTAAGGCCATGGTTGAGGTGCCCCAAGAGCCAGGGCTTGTGATCATGAGAGTCTATCTGTCTAAAGAGGGATCATCCACTCAGTCATCCTGGTGGGGTGGACTGCAGCAAAGCCCCACAATAAAGTCACCTGTCCCCATCCGTCTCTTGGACAGCTCCTCATCCATCCCTGGGCAGAGCTGCATTCACTCCAGCTGTTCAAGGACATAGTGGGTGACCCCTTCTCATCACCCTCACCTGCCCTTGCTAAAGATTCTGTATCCTTCCATTCCACCACTCCAGGCCCAGCAGCCACCCCAGCACACTGCCAAGATGCCAAGGAGCTGGCAGCCCTGCAGGTGTGCCAGTGACTCCAGCTCCCTGTGTTCCTTCCCCATGCCTTTGCACAGAGGCAGGTAAGTTGGACTTGGACAAAGGCAAAGTAGTGGCTGGAGTGGCTGGAATTCCTTTGTGATGCCATTCAGGTGCCTTCCTGCTCCTCTGTGATCCCTCCCCATGTTCTGGACATCTATTGCTAGCCCTGGCTTTAAACTGAAACCCTTGAAATTCCCCTCCCACAGCAGCTTTAAATTAAGGCCCTCACCAACTTGGGGAGCCTGTCAATGAAATTCCTTCTCTGTGTCAGAAGGACCCCAGCAATCCCAACAAGTTTCTCCAAGTACACCCTGTGGCCCAAGCTGGACCTCTGGCTGTGGCACCAGTCCTGTGACCATTTGTTCATTTGCCAGATTTCAAACCCCCTTCCCTTTGACTGGAAAGGTTGGGGGAAAAGCAACCTATGTTCCAGAAGATGATGAAGGGATTGGAGCATCTCTCCTATGAGGAAATGCTGAGGGAGTTGGGGCAGCTCAGCCTCGAGAAGATATGGCTGAGAGGGGACCTGATCCACGTCTGTCAGTGTCTTCAGGGAGAGGCTGGGGGACCCATGTGGGGCCCAGCAGTAGGCAGGAACTGATGCCCAGGAAGTTCCACCTGAACGTGAGGAAGAACTTCTTCCCTATGCCATGACTGAGCACTAAATAGATTGCCCAGAGAGGCTGTGGAGTCTCCCTCACTGGAGATACTTCAGAACCTGGACACAATCCTGTGCAATGGACCCTGGAATAACCCTGCTGAAGCAGGGAGGTGGGACCAGATGATCCACTGTGGTCCTTACCAAGCTGCCCCATTCTGCGACTATGCCAGGCCTGGCTTCCCAGGAATTCAGATGTCTAGGCCATGTTTACAGGAGCTAAAGGTACCAGCCTGAGCCGGGATTAGACAAAACTGGAACTGCTACAGCTGTACCCCTGCAGCTACACCAAAGAGGTGTTGGCTACCTCAGTCACTGCAGGCTGTAGATTCCTGTGGCTCCTGCAAGCCCACAGAGCTCTCCTGTGTGGCCTGGTGGAGCTCTCCCCATGAGCTGGGACATTGCACAACGACACTCCTGGAAGCTGAGATCCCCTTACCCAGCACCTGATGTCTATAGTGAGGTAGTATATTTTGCTTTAAGCCTAAATATATATTATATGTTCATGACATTTATATCTCCAGCTATAGCTTTAGGTGTAGAAGTGTACTAAGTAGCAGAGTCTAATCACGGTTTAAATCATTGTTGAAATCAGAAACTAAAATATGGTTCAATTACCATTTCATTACAGCTTAATTATTAATTATTGTTAAACCATTGTTAAATTATAATTGAATTATTCCTTAATCGCCATTTGATCATCATCTAATCATTAATAAAACCTTTTTGTTATCCCCATATTGATAAAAGAAAACAGATGTGATGATGGCTGCTAACTCTGCAGATGTTGTAGCTTTACGGTTGTTCATTTATGACTGAAGAATAAAGGAAGTATTTACAGGAATAAAGAAAAGTACAGGAATAAGGAAATAGAATATTTGTGAACAAAGGCCTTTGATGACAATGTAAATGACATCTTTGATGACAGCTGTAAATTTCCAGTTGGGACAGGTCTATGTAACAATCAAAATGCAAAATTGTACAAGGCAACAACCAGAGTACTGTGATCCAAAGCTCTGAGAGAAAAATATTTAGTCATATTGATAAAAAGCATTCCTCTTTGAAGAGACTCTCTACTACTGTTAAACTACTGACTTCTCTGTATTCACCACTTGTGCCTGAGGAACATACACCCTCTTCCTCCCCTCCCCCCACAATATATGAACCAGAGTGTTTATCCTGCGTAGGAAGGCGTGGTGAATGGAATGTCCCGGTTCTGGGGGATCCTGGTGATCTGCTTGATCACCCCAAGGGGAGAAAATGAGGTAAATGCAGGAGCTGAAAAATAATCTGTGGTATAATTAGCTATGCCCTTGTTGGACAGACAAAAAAGCAGCAGATTTCACATCCTGTGCAGGAGGGTGTTTCTCCTGGCTTTTGTGCTTGCAAATGCTTGCTGAACCTGGTGTGCCCTTATGGCTGTACACAAATGATTTTCTCAGTGACTGCAGGAGGGAAGCCAGCCCAGGAATCTGTAGTGTACATCAGCACGGTTTCATGTTTTGCTGCATCACAGCACAACTGCAGATTTCCTCAACAGCCTTTGATTCTAAATGTAAGCGACTTCGGCCACTGGGTTTCTTAGGTGCTCCTCATTCCCTCTGGGAGAGCTGCCAGGTAGCACAAGGTGACCCGTAAAGCACCAGGATTAATAGCAGTTACCTCAGTAGTGACAGTCAAAGAGGAGAGGGCGTTAGATGAGAAAAGCTGATCCCACCTCCACTCTCTGCCATCCTTGCAGGACAGCAGACACAGAAGGTGTTTCAGTGTGCCCAGTCCTCAGCTCTTTTGCCCGGATTGCAGACCAGAAAGATTCTGGCCATGCTTCTACTTCGGGCGAGGGCCCTGTGGGTGGCACCAAGCACAGGGCAGAAGCTGGCTGGCTTTTCCCCGTTCCCTTAAGAGTTCCACTCACCTTCCCTAAGGGGAGAACCGTTCCTTGAGGCCCGGCCGGGCTCCGGCCACTTGTCCTCCTGCTCGTCCCCCTGTACAAGCACATCCCCGGAGCGAGCACAGAAACATCTCCTCGATCCCTGGAGGGTTTCACCTCCCTGCTGGCTCGGGTGCCGCAGCCACAGCAGCCAAGCCCAGCCCTGATAAGCAGTTGTGGCTGCTCATCAGCCATAACTTCGTTTCCCTGCTCCCCCAGCCTCGGTGCACCGCCCTCTTATCCCCTACAGGGGAAGGAGAAGCATTCCTCCGGGACAGCCCGATCCCATAGAACGATTTACCCGATTCGAGCGGGAGATTTACCCGATCCGCTGGGCAGCACCGCACGGCCGCTCCCGCCTCCCCCCCGCACGCTGCTCCGCTCCCGCCGGGATCCTGCTCTCGGCGTGTGGCTCACTTCTCTTCCGCGGATTTCCCGCCTCCCTCTCGGGCGCCGAGGGTGGGATTAAAGGCATCAAAGACCAAACGTGACCCCGCCAGCACAGGGTTGCTTAAGGAAGCAGGGGAAGGGGAGATGGCCAGGAGGCATCACTGCATACCGGGAAGGAGATCGGTCCCTGGAAGCAGGTTCAGGAGTAAATCCCGAGCCACAGGAGGACGCCCGGAGCGGAGGCAGCTGCGCAGCTGGAGTTCCTTATTCCTGCTCCGCGGTCCCCGAACGCTCCATCAGGAGCGGCGGGACAACCGCAGGGGCAGCGCAGCTCCCCCAGCCCTCTCCAGCCGGGGTGTCACTTCTGCCCTGTGTCACCACGGCCGCGTGTCACCTCTGCCGGGTGTCACCTCTACTGGATGTCACTTCTGCCGAGGGTCCCCTCTGCCCCATGTCACTTCTTCCAGGTGTTCCCGCCAGCTTCCGTGCCTCTGGGGCACTGCCCTTCCCCGCTGGGACCTGCTGGATGCTCCGGACTCCTCGCCTCACTCCCGGGAGGGCAGAGGATCAGCCGGGCCCCGCAAACTCGAGCAGAAAGTGTCAAGAGTCACCAGCATGTCACCCGTGACAGGTAAAAGCTTTCGCTGTCTCAGTCTGCAGCAAAGTCTTCACAGGTGTATTGGCTGAAGTGTGGAGGCTCATCAGCTACACAAAAATTTGTATCAGGCTGTTCAGGATTCAAACATTTTATCAAATTGCCCCAAGACTGCCTCTGACCAGTTCATTCCCCCTCCTTCCCTCCCACCTCCCGGTGCTCTTCTCCGTGTTCCGCTTCCCTGTTCTTATACACACACCCCCTTCAGCTCTGTGACCGTAATACCTAATTACCTGAAAGATGCTTCAGGGAAAGTTTATTGTCTGTCATTGTAGGAACTACTTGGGTTTGTGCCTACAGCTCCAGAAAATGCAAGTGCATATATTTGGGCTAAAGTATTTTCAGGCTCAAACCTCTCTTAGATCTTCAAAGAATCTTGGGGAAAGAAAGAAAGAAAGAAAGAAAAACAAAATTAAAAAAAAAAAAAATCACCACCAAAAAAACCACCAAAGCCTACCAAGAAAAAAAAAAAAAAAATCCCTTAGGCCTTTTCAGTAAAACACCAAGTTCTGTTGAGCACAGCTAGAATTTTGCTAGTGCCCAGTCCTGTAATCAGAAGCTTCTAGCATGATGTATATTTTTAATTTTAACATAGTCATTTCTATTAATCCTTCTTATAAGCATGATGAACAAAGGAGATCAGCTTTACATACCTGAGATCCTTATTCTTTCTCCTGGCAAAAGCTGTCTCATACCTAGGGCTTTTTATTACAGAGACAACATGGAAGAAGGGGGAAAAACAGAGGAACAGTAATGCCCAAAATAAACAACTCAATCAAGCACCACAGCTGGATTCCTGTAGTGACTTTGTAGAAACAGGTTAGGCATGATGGAAGGTCCACCAGTTTACTAAGATGCACGTTAGTCTCTCAAAATAATAAATCATAGTTTCTCAGGTGATTTGCTTTCTCAAATCCCTCTTTGCTGACCACCTCTGCCCTTTTTTCTGCTTTTAATGACAGTGATTTATACGCTACCTTCCACTTAAATGCTCTTGTGCCTTCAAAAGATGTACTGGCAACACAGCAGATCTTGGGACAGAGCAGAGAAAAAAGAGTAAAAGGAGGTGGGAAAAAGAGTATACCTTCCTAGGAGGTCTGTTATTATGTTTCCCAGGATAAGAGTTGCAGAATTTTTAAAAACTAATTTTTTTTTTTTTTTTTTTCCACTTCTGTGTCAGCGTCCCTGTCGCAGAGTGACTGTTGAGCAGCATCAGTGGAAACACCACACTCCACCCAGGATTACATTTTGGATGACATTTTAGCCAGCAGAATTTATTACCGGGGTAAAAAATTTTTAAAAAAGAAAAAAAAAGTAGCCTGAAGGCCTTTTCTTTGGAAATAAATACTTACGTCATTGTAATTTTCTTTCCGGGGAACACTTGGCTTTCACCCTTAAATAATTATTTCTTTGAAACAGCTTCTGTTAGACCCAAAAGACTGAGAGAGAAGAGTCTCAAGGAGGGGATCATGATTTCAGGGCAGTGACACAGAATGACAGTGGAAGCCTGTCATTCTTGACTACCCATCCATTTTTATCATGGTGCTGTCTCCTGCTGTGGATGACCAAAAAGGACACTGATGTAGCTGAAAAGTAAACTTTTTCTTCTGGTGGGTTATGTCTCAGTTGAGTCATTTTATGCCTTCAGTTCCACACACCAAATGGCATTGTCAGCACAGCTGGGAGGGGTCTGGAAAGCAGAGATGAACATTTGGGGACACAACTGCTCCTGCAGTAACCTAACTGCAACCTGAAATGCTCAGAAGAAATAGTTACTTATTAAATTATTCAGCCTGTACAATAATAGGACAGGACTTAAAAACTATGATCAGAAAAAATCTTGGGATGAGAATTTATCCAGGTAGTGAAGGCTCAGCCCAACCATTCAGATTCCAGTATTTTCCACTGCCAAAGCACCTTTCCCATCTGCTATCCACGTAACAGCTCTGATGGCACTGAGCATTTGTTCAGGGAAATAGGAATAATATTTTCTTTTGCTTTGCCTGAGATCAGGTACAGCTCCTGCTTTTCATAAACATGAGTGTCAGAGACAGGACAAGCCAGGCAGGTGGTGTTTAGATACTTGCTCAATGTGCAAGCAGGGCAGAAATTCATGGTCTTGGGAGAGCTGAACTGAGAAGCCTTGTGTCTTCCAAGTTGGGTTATTTGTGCCCTATGCATCACTGTCGAATTATCCTTACTCCTGCCTCGCGTTCCTTGTCCCCTCCTGATTCCTTGGCTTTCCTCTGTTGTCTCATGTTTTTTACCAGAAGGCAAGGGCATGAGGGTATGCACACTCCAGTTGATTTCAAGCTGCTTGTGCTGATTATTCAGCCAACAAATCAAACAAACAGCTTCCTCCTGTTCAGGGTGTCCTAAGGTTCTGTTCAGCAGGATGGACAGGCTCAGCTCTGCTCTGCAAGGCACTACCTGAAGTACACAGCCACAAACATGTTTGTGGCTTCAGCCAGTAGCAATGAAATTTGAGAAGTGTGTTCAACTCTTACTGGGAACAAGGAGGAAGCTGTGAAAAGACAGAAAAGAGGGAAAAAATTTGGGAAAAAAAAAAAAAAGAAAAAGAAACATAATGAAAAAAGTTTTGGAAGGTTGGTCTCCTTAGGAAAAAATCCAAAGCCATTGCATTCCAGCAGGAGGAAGGAATAATGTGTTCAGCCAGTGAATAACATGTTGTGCCACTATGTACGTAACCCACAAAGGCTGTACCTCTTCCACAAACACTCTGAAAAGTTCTGTAGTGACAGCACTGTTCTTTTACATACAGATACCAGGTGAGAACAATTGCCTGGTTATTCCTGTACTGTCAGCTGCATAATGGATACATTCTCCTTGTTGTTCACTTCAAAGGGTAACTTTTCTTCTCCTGCTAATTATTTTTAGGGGGGAAAAAACCCCAATTAATATTTCCTGCTTATATTCTGCTTTTGTAAGAAGCAAGAGACATTTCTGATGCCTGTTTTGAATAGAAATACAATATTGAGGACAACCAAATTACATGGAGTGGCAGTGGCTTTTCTCTTTTCTTCTTTAGACTCTATATTGATCACTGGGGACAAAGAGCGTTCAAAGTCTTCCGCTGTTTAATGGAGATATAATGAGCTTATATGTCAAGGCCATTGTGTTTAACTTTAGACAGCAATAGTCAGAGGAAACACAGCTCCAGCAAAGATAGATTCATGCTGGCTTGGTTGTCTAGGGTACATTAGTATTCTCTAAAAAGGCTGAAATATTTTAATCTCATTTTCATCCTGTTCTGTGCATTTGGCTTTGGTTCTTTTCAGGACTAACCACACTTCATATATTTTCCAAGTTTATCCTCTATAGAGTCTCCCATATAAAACCACAGCCAGACTTTTCAGGTTCTTACCAACAGCTAATTCATCTTGCAGATCAATTATTAAATACTGTTTCTGTAATCTTTTCTACTTAAGCTGCACACATCTGAAGATGACAGAAACACACTCACTGTAGTGCAGTTCACTTTAGAGAGTATTGGGCACCCCTCCCTGCCACAGACACCCTTTTTCTATGCCACTTTAATTTCTCCAATCAAACCATTAGAAAAGACTCTTCATAGCTAAAAGAACAGCAGTGAGCCAAAATAAAACGGTGCAAGATGATGATGGAACTGTAGAAATACTGCAAGCCTGGTGGCACTCAGAGAAATAGATGTACCTTGGCATCATGGGTTGGCACAGTTTTGTTTTCTGGTTATAGAGAAATGTGAAATGTTTTTCCCTGCCAAGACCGTGGAGAGGTTTTGGGGAGGGGAGGACAGGGACCTATCAGAAAGTTAGCCAAGATATTGGCAGCTAGTTTGACCAATAAGGATGCCAATACGACTTCGGAAAGGACATTTAAAACTAATCTGCAGCAAATCTCACTTGCTTCAGAATCAGCCCTGAGGTAACATCGTAGGCAGTGGGAAGGTCTGAGTCGGGCCCTGCTGCTCCTCTGGGTGGCCAGGCTGGGCCCGGCTGGGCCTCCGAGAGCTGCTGCCCGCATGGAGAGCGGTGTCAGCCCGGCTCAGGCCTCGCTGCCTGCTGGGCGCATGGGAGCGGCCTGGGTTGAGCCCTTTTACAGCCTTGTGGTAGCTCTGAGCCGGGCCGCCCTGGATGAGACCGAGGGCTGGAAAAAAGGACATCCACCAGCTTCCTCCATCAGCACAGCTTTGCATTTTCTTCAGCCCTGCAGCCCGGGGC
>JAIXNV010000840.1:0-17044 GCA_020917445.1 Riparia riparia
TGTGGATTGGGGGCTTCACTGCATACAGGTGGAAGGAACGCAAGAGAGTTGACAAGGGCCGTGACCCAAGGCAAGGAAGCGGGGGCGGTGCTTTGCTGGGCGCCTGGGCTGAGAGACAGCAGGGATGGACTCGTTGGCAGTGGTGGCCACACCTGGACATGACCTTTTAAAGCAACACACGGGACAGGTCATGGTACAGACAGGAGAATTCAACAAACCTTTGAATGCAGGAATGCCCCATATATAGCCCTTCTAGACATAGAAAACACATTTCGAGTCCATGCACACATTTAACAGTTGTTGCCAAGGACTTTTAGTACAACAGCAGGAGTGGAACAAAACAGGCCTGGTAGCACTTCATCCAAACCATTAGACCCCACTGGCCAGGGCTTGGCCCCAGGCTCAGCAAAACTCAGGGCCTGACCGGCACTGTTCTTACAAAAGGAACATAGAACGGGAGTAGTTAGAATTAAAAGCTTAAAATGCACAGAGGCTTCAACCCCTTCAAACTACCCTGAAGAAGGGGGGCAAGGCAGGGAGAATCCCAGGACCACATTAAACTACATCTCTACACGTGGGCTGCAGACGAGGCAACACCTATGCCAGGGCCTCAGGGAGAAAAGCTAGACATGAATGGTTCTGCAACGGTGCAATCAACAGCATCTCTGATCAGGAATGGAAGGTCACTAAAGAAAGCAGGGGACAATTAGCAAGGGGACCCTCCAACGACTCAGCTCAGAGGCACACCTCACAGCCTATCCAGGACACCAGAAGGACACAGGGAAATAAATTTGGGTTTCTAACTGACTCAAAAGCAGGCAGATAGGCTCAGGCAGGTCTTCAGGAAACATGGGGAACAAGGCCCTTCAGCAGAACTCCAGCTCTCAACTACTGGAGAGGCTGATCTCAGCAAAAAGGAGAGCCAGAACACATTAGAAATAAAAACACACCGACCCAACAGGGGACCCACAAGAGGCCACAGGAAGCTTACAGGCTGACAAGCTCCAAAACATGCACGGGGGCCAAAAAGCTCTAACATGGCTCCCTTCCTTCAAGGAACAGCATCACGGGCAGGTAAACTGTCTTTCACACTACAACAACGACACAGAACAAGAAAGAGGGCTGGGACCCAGGAAAACCGCAGGCTTTAACTCTGTCTGTGGCCAAAGGAAAACAGTAAAAGGCCACCTACAAGAAAGGAAAAAGTGTTACAGGGAGACATGACATGGGAACAACTTGGGATTTCAGCAAAGTCAACAGACTAAGTTCCTACAGGAGCTGAGACAGAGAGATAAGCCTCTAGCCACAATGAACACAAGCTGTGTGTCACACAACATAGCCCAGAGTCACTAACTCCTGCCTTGGCAGCTTCACCATCATGGAGCTATGCTCGTAAGGAAAAACAAAAGCAACTCCGGCACACAACATAGCTCCACGCTTCCTGTTACAAGGAGCTGTTCCGTACACAAAACCGTAGCTTCTAATGAGGGTTCCTGGGTCACAAATGCATGACAAGCGTAGAAAGGTCAGGACAAGGAACACTCTTCTTGCTACCTCTTTTGGAGGGAAGCCTCCCCACAAAAAACCCACCACTCGTGATAGGAAACAAACAACACAGGCTTCATAGCCTTCCTCCCAAGGAACATAGGGAGCAGGATCAATTTGGATGTGGTGGACTCAACAGGTCTGGAAATACAATGTCACCGTGCATAGGAGGGAAAGAGGCTGTGGACTGCCCAGCCATCATAACCTTATGCGGGGTTACTTTCCTGTAAGGAAAAAGTAAGGTAGAGTAAGCCATAACAGTCTTGGAAAAGCACGCAGGGATGGAGGCTTCACAGCCCAAAAACAAAACCAAAAAGCAAGGACAAAAACCACACACCACGAGGGAGACCCACAGCATGGAGGCCTTTGCAAAACAAGAGAGTGCATGGCACAGAAACGCCTGCACTGCAGAGATACCACAACCTACTTACTAGAATGGATCACTGCACCCATGGGCTATAAACTTGCCCTACAACAAAAGGAGACAGCCACATAGTAAGAATAAGAGGACAACACATCACCCCCAGTAGTGGTTAGAAAATTGGGTTCAGAACGTGGCCCCCATGGCATCACACTACAGCACCATGCTAGCATAAAAGATGTAGGGATCCCCTGCAAGTGACATACACTCTGGCACACCCAAACCTCAGGGGGACAAGAGAGGATGAATCAAAACACTGAAATGGATGGATGAAAGCCAGGAACGACAAAAAGAGGAAGGAATAGGCTTCAGGGTGTACCTCATAGCCCTATTAACAATCAAATTCTGACACAAGAGGTGTGACATAGGGGCTTTACCATAGAAAAGGATGGAGGGACTCCCCTTCTCACAAACCCCATAGACCACTGGCAATGGAGAGCAACCACAGGCAGGGACACATCCTCCACAGACAATTGAAAAACAATTTCAGGCACCTCAGGAAGGCAGCACAGTAGAGCTTGGAATTCAATCTGGACATGTTTCAGATACACCAACACTCCAAAGGCCCTCCAAGGTCTTGCCAACAACTCACACCACACTGGGAACTCCAGCAAAAGGCCTCAACACATAGGAGCGGACTCAGAGTGGCAGCACTCGTTTGGGCTGCCCGGTTGCCTGGGGTACTCTAGACACCTTGGTCTGAATCTTTTTTAAGAACAGACAGTGGTCATGTCCTGGTAGCGACAGCAAGGGACAGCAAAGCTTTCAAAAAGGAAACAACAAAGGGAGGAATGCCCCAGACTTGCCCCTTTCTGGACATAGAAAACAAAAGTTCACCTCCAGGGAGGGATATGAATCGGGATCATTGGCAAGGAAGTTGAGCACAGCAGCAGGAAGGGAACCGAAAGGGCCTGGGGATGATTTTTTACAAAGTCATAGACCCCGTGGCCAGGGCTTGGACCCGGGCTCTGCAAAACTCCAGCTGCAGCTCAGAGAAGGCCTGAGGCTCAAGAGCCAACAAGGGACACTGAGCTGATGCAGTTTCATGACCCAGGAATACATTCTAAATGGAAAGAACCTCTCAATACCTGAGCCGTGCTCCGTTCTTACCAAAGGAACAGGGATCAGGAGCATTTAGAATTAAAAATTGGAAATGGGGAGACACTTCAACCAGTTCAAAGTGCCCCAAAGAGGAAGGGGGGCAGACAGGGAGAAAGCCAGGCCTGCATTCAGCAACTGCATCTCCACACCTGGGCTGCAAAAGAGGCAACACCTACGCCAGGGCCCGAGGGACAAGAAGCACTGCGTGCCTGCACCTTCAGAGCTGCAATGGACAGCACCCTGTATGGGCAATGCAAGGTCACAAAAGAAAGAAGGGGACAACTGGCAAGGGGACCCTCCACCTCCTCAGCTCACAAGCCACAAGGACAGGCACACCTACCGGACACCCTGTCCATGACACCACAACACAGGCAAATTTCGGTTTTATTCTGAACTCAAAGGAGGCATATAGGCTGAGGGAGCTATTCAGGAAACTGGGGCAACAAGGAGGTGGGATGAAACGGCAGGGGAAACAAAGCCCTTCACCTAAACTTCAGCTCTCACCTACTGGAGAGGCTGATCTCAGCAAAAAGGACAGCCAGAAAACATTAGAAATAAAAAGACACCGACCCAACAGGGGACCCACAAGAGGCCAGAAGAAGCTTACAGGCTGACAAGCTCCAAAACATGCACGGGGGCCAAAAAGCTCTAACATGGCTCCCTTCCTGCAAGGAAGGGCATCACAGGCAGGTAAACTCTCTTTCACACTACAACAACGACACAGAATAAGACAGAGGGCTGGGACCCAGGGAAAACACAGGCTTTATGTCTGTCTGTGGCCAAAGGAAAACAGTAAAAGGCCACCTACAAGAAAGGAAAAAGTGTTACAGGGAGACATGACACGGGAACAACTTGCCATTTTAGCAAAATCAACAGACTAAGTTCCTACATGAGCTGAGGCAGAGAGGTAAGCCTTAGGCACGCTCAACACAACCTGGGCCTCACACAACATAGCCCAGAGTCACTAACTCCTGCCTTGGCAGCTTTACCATCATGGAGCTATGCTCGTAAGGAAAAACAAAAGGAGCTCAAGAGTACACGACACAGCTGCACACTTCCTGCTCAAAGGACCCGTTCCCTACACAAAACCGTAGCTTCTAACGAGGATTCGTGGGTCACAAATGCATTAAAAACATAGAAAGGTCAAGATGAGGAACACTCCTCTTGCTACCTCTTTTCAGGGGAAGCCTCCCCACAAGAGACCCACCGCTCCTGATAGGAAACAAACACCACAGGCTTCATAGCCTTCCTCCCAAGGAGCATAGAAAGGGAGGAATGGGAGTAGACAGGTACCAAGAGAAATTTGGATCTCAGGAATTCAACAGGTCTGGAAATACAAGGCTCTGAAAGGACCTGGGAATGTCACACTGCAAAGGAGGGAAAGAGGCTGTGGACTGCCCAGCCATCATAACCTTATGCTTAGTACCTCTTTTGTGAAGAAAAACTGAAGTACAGTAAGATGTAAGTCTTGGAAAATCAGGTAGGGATGGAGGCTTCAGAGCCCAAAAGCAAAGAGGAAAAATCCACACGAGGAGGGATACTGAGAGCATAGAGGCCTTTTCAAAACAAAAGACACCATTGCACAGAAACACCTGCAGTACAGAGACACCGCAACCTACTTACTACAATGGATCACTGCACCCGTGGCCTACAAACTTGCCCTGTGACAAAGGAACACCCCACAGAATAAGAATAAGAGGACAACGCATCAATCCCCAGTAGAGGTTTAGAATTATGAGGCTCAGACCATGGCCCCCATGGCAACGCACAACAGCAGCATCATAGCATAAAATCTTGAGGGATCCCCTGGCAGTGACATACACACTGGCACACCCAAACTTCAGGGGGACAGGAGAGAATGAATAAAAAGACTGAAATGGATGGATGAAAGAAAGGAAGGACAAAAAGACAAAGGAATGGCCTTCAGGGTCTACCCCCCAACCCTAGGGACAATCAAATTGGACCAAGGTCCAGCATAGGGGCTTCGCTATAGGAAAGGATGGTAGGACTCCCCTCCTACAAACCCCAGACACCACGAGTGGGAATGGAGGGCAAGCACAGGCAGCGACACCACAACATGCACAGACAATGGACAAAAATAGGAGCAGATACTAAGAGGGCCTCTGACTCAAACATCCCCCTCAGACAGGCAGACACACCTCAGCAAAACAAGAGGTTTAGCTTCAGGCTTGACAGCTTACCCCAGGAACACCTACATTTAAAAGTCCCTCCAAGTTCCGGTGAACAACTCACACCACCGTGGGGACTCCAGAATAAGGGCTGCACTCACAGGACCAGAGACTAAAGGCCACGATGACCCCCGAGCCACCTTTAAGGCTCACACGCTGCAGAGCACCCACACATACTTCCTCCAATCAAATGACCGCTCAGGACCCAGACACCCTTCGAGGAACATTTAGAACACAACCAAACACAGCTCAAGGAGAGGGAAAACAGTCAGAGAGGGAGCACCCATCTGCTACTCTGAGCTAAAAAACAAAGTCATACAACAGTAGACCCACATGCAGAAATTAGACAAGGAAAAAGCACAGTGGTTAAAAACAAAGGTCAAGCACATTTCTGGATTGGGGCCTTCACTGCATACAGGTGGAAGGAATGCAAGGGACTTGATGAGGGCCGTGACCCAAGGCAAGAAAGCAGGGGCAGCACTTTGCTGTGCTACCTGGGGTACTAGACACCATGGCGTGAATATTTTGACGGGGTGGCCACACCTTGACGTGACCTTTGAAAACAACACACGCGTCATGTCATCCTACACACGGGAGAAGTCAGCAAAGCTTTAAAAAGGGCAAGGAACAATGCAAGTACACCCCACATAGAGCTAAACACAGAAAACAAATTTCAAGTCCATGCACAAGTTGAACAGAGTCATTACCAAGGACTTCTACTACAACAGGAGGAGAGGAACAAAAGAGGCCTGGTGCCACTTCTTCCAATCCCTTAGACCCACTGGCCAGGGCTTGGCCCCTGGCTCAACAAAACACAGTGCCTGACCGGCACTCCGTTCTCACAAAACAAACATAGAACAGTAGCCTTTAGAACTAAAAGCTTGAAATGCACAGAGGCTTCAACCCCTTCAAAGTACCCTGAAGAAGGGGGACAAGGCAGGGAGAAACCAAGGACCCCATGAAGTGACATCTCTACACCTGGGCTTCAAAAGAGGCAACACCTACGCCAGGGCCCGAAGGACAAGAAGCGGTGCGTGCCTGCATCTTCAGAGCTGCAATGGACAGCACCCTGTATGGGCAATGCAAGGTCACAAAAGAAAGGGGGGACAACTGGCAAGGGGACCCTCCAACAACTCAGCTCACAGGACACAAGGACAGGCACACCTACCTGACAGCCTGTCCAGCACACCACAATGACACAGGCAAATTTGGGTTTTATTACTGACTCAAAGGAGGCAGATCGGCTGAGGCAGCTATTCAGGGAACAACAGGGAACAAGGAGGTGGGATGAAATGGCAGGGGAAACAAAGCCCTTCACCTAAACTTCAGCTCTCACCTAATGGAGAGGCTGATCTCAGCAAAAAGGACAGCCAGAAAACATTAGAAATAAAAAGACACCGACCCAACAGGGGACCCACAAGAGGCCAGAAGAAGCTTACAGGCTGACAAGCTCCAAAACATGCACGGGGGCCAAAAAGCTCTAACATGGCTCCCTTCCTGCAAGGAAGGGCATCACAGGCAGGTCAACTCTCCTTCACACTACAACAACGACACAGAGTAAGAAAGAGGGCTGGGACCCAGGGAAAACACAGGCTTTAACTCTGTCTGTGGCCAAAGGAAAACAGTAAAAGGCCACCTACAAGAAAGGAAAAAGTGTTACAGGGAGACATGACACAGGAACAACTTGGGATTTCAGCAAAGTCAACAGATTAAGTTCCTACAGCAGCTGAGGCAGAGAGAGAAGCCTTAGTCACAATGAACACAAGCTGTGTCTCACACAACATAGCCCAGAGTCACTAACTCCTGCCTTGGCAGCTTAACCATCATGGAGCAATTCTCGTAAGGAAAAACAAAAGCAACTCCGGCACACAACATAGCTCCACACTTCCTGTTCTAAGGACCCGTTCCGTACACAAAACCGTAGCTTCTACCGAGGATTCGTGAGTCACAAATGCATGACAAGCGTAGAAAGGTCAGGACAAGGAACACTCTTCTTGCTACTTCTTTTGGAGGGAAGCCTCCCCACAAAAAACCCACCGCTCATGATAGGAAACAACACAGGCTTCATAGCCTTCCTCCCAAGGAACATAGGGAGCAAGATAAAATTGCATCTGGGGGATTCAACAGGTCTGGAAATACAAGGCTTTGAAAGGACCTGGGGATGTCACCATGCATAGGAGGGAAAGAGGCTGTGCACTGGGCAGCCATCATAAGGTTCTGTGGGGTAACTTTTTATAAAGGAAAAGTAAAGTAGAGTAAGCTGTAATAGTCTTGCAAAAGCAGTTAGGGATGGTGGCTTCAGAGCGCAAAAACTAAACGAAAAAGCAAGGACAGAAACCACACACCAGGAGGGAGACCGAGAGCAGGGAAGCCTTTTCAAAAAGAGTGCATTGCACAGAAATGCCTGCACTGCAAAGACACCACAACCTACTTATTACAGTGGATCACTGCACCCACGGCCTACAAACTTGCCCTACAACAAAAGGAGGAAGCCACAGAGTAAGAATAGGAGGACAACACATCATCCCCCAGTACAGGTTTAGAATCATCGGTTTCAGACCGTGGCCCCCATGGCAACACACAACAGCAGCAGCATAGCAGAAAAGCTTTATGGATCCCCACTGGTGACATACACTGTGGCACACCCAAACCTCGGGGCAACAGAAGAGGATGAATAGAAAGGTTGAAATGGATGGATAAAAGAAAGGAAGGACAAACATAGGAAGGAACAGGCTTCACTGTCCACCCCCTAGCCCTCTTAACAATCAAATTCTGACACAAGAGGTGTGACATAGGGGCTTTACCATAGAAAAGGATGGAGGGACTCCCCTTCTCACAAACCCCATACGCCACTGGCAATGAGGAGCAAGCACAGGCAAGGACACAGCATCCAGAGACAACTGAAAAAAAGAAACACGCATCTCAGGAAGCCAGCACAGTAGCTCTAAATTCAATCTGGACATGTTCCACATACACCTACACTACAAAGGCCCTCCAAGGTCTTGCCAACAACGCACACCACACTGGGAACTCCAGCAAAAGGCCTCAACATATAAGACCCAACTCAGAGGGCCGTGACCACCCCACAAGTCACCTGGCAGGCTCACACGCTGCAGCAAGCACCCACACACACTTCCTCCAAGCAAAGGACCGCTCAGGGTACACACATCCTTCAAGGAACGTTCAGAAAGCAACCAAACACCTCAAGGAAAAGGTAAAAAATACAAAGGGAGGACACCTGTCCTACTGGGAGGTACAATACACATTCCTACCACGGTAAAACCAGGTTGAGGACTGGCACTAGAAGGCAAAGGCACACTGGACAGCATAAAAAGAAAGGTCAACTACTTGGCACATTTCTGGATTGGGGGGTTCACTCCATACAGGTGGAAGGAATACAAAGGAAATGACAAGTGCTGTGACACAAGGCAAGAAAGGAGTGGCACTCCTTTGGGCTGGCTAGGTTAGGGGTAGGGTTGGGTTAGTTATACCCTAGACACCTTGTACAGAATATTTTTAAAGGCAAGACAGTAGTCATGTCCTGGTAGGGACAGCAGGGGCCAACAAAGCGTTCAAAAAGGCAACGACTAAGGGGAGAATGCCCCACACTTGACCCTTTCTAGACATAGAAAACAATTTGAAACTCCTTGGAGAGATAAGAATCAGGGTCATTGCCAAGGAAGCTTAGCACAACACCAGGAGGGGAACAGAAAAAGGTCTGGGGATGGTTCTTACAAAGCCATACACCCCGTGGCCAGGGCTTGGACCCGTGCTCTGCAAAACACCGGCTGCAGCTCTGAGAAGGCCTGAGGCTCAAAAGCCAACAAGGAACACAGAGCTGACAGTTTCATGACACATGAATACATTCTAAATAGAAAGAGCCTCTCAATACCTGAGCCGCACTCCCTTCTTACCAAAGGAACATGGAACAGGAGCATTTACAGTTAAAAATTGGAAATGGGAAGAGAGTTCAACCTGTTCAAAGTGCCCTGAAGAGGAAGGGGGGCAGGCAGGCAGAAAGCCAGGCCTGCATTCAGCAACTGCATCTCCACACCTGGGCTGCAAAAGACACAACACACACACACCAGGGCCCAAGGGACAAAAAGCAGTGTCTGTGTGCATCTTCAGAGGTGCAATGGACAGAATCCTGTATGGGGAATGGAAGGTCACAACACAACGGGGGGGACAACTGGCAAGGGGACCCCGCCCCTCCTCAGCTCAGAGGCCACAAAAGAGGCACTCCTGACAGCCTGTCCAGGACACCTCAATAAGATAGGAAATTTTTTATTATACTGACTTAAAGGAGGCAGATAGGCTGAGGCAGGCATTCGGGAAACAGGGGGAACAAGGAGCTGCAGGAACCTGCAGGGGAAACATGGGACTGCACCTAAACTTCAGCTCTCACCTACTGGAGAGGCTGATCTCAGCAAAAAGGACAGCCAGAACACGTTACAAATAAAAAGACACCTACCAAACAGGGGACTCACAACAGGCCACAAGAAACCAATGGGCTGACAAGCTCCAAAACATGCACGGGGGCTAAAAACCTCTAACACGGTTCCCATCCTTCAAGGAAGGGCATCACGGGCAGGCAAACTTTTACAGCACAACTACTAGTCAGAAGGGGGCTGGCACACAGGAAAAACACAGGCTTTGCTTTAAAAAGCATGATAGGCACAGGATGCCAACAGCTCTAGCCTTACACTTAAAATAACAACCCCAGCCACAGACTCCCTAGGGCTCCCCACAAGCCTACCTCCAAATGCCTGCTGCTCTGGCTATTTTAACCCTGGCAACGAACATGATGAAAGGGGGTGACACAGCTGCTACACCCAAAAACAGAGGGACAGGAACACTGCCCAGAGAACACAGGAGAGGGAGGCCTGGGCCAACACATGCCTTCCAGATAGGCCACGTGCATTGTACCAAATGTGCCGCTGACAAAACACCACCTGGGCCTAGCGTGTCAGGCGACAGGGTGGCCACAGGCATGGCCAGACCTTTCAGCACCAAACACAGCAGGGAATCCAAGGAGTGCTGCAGCTAACAAGGCCAAGCTAGGGCATCCTACAAGACATACACAGACAGAGGGCTACTCATGGCATAGGACAAAGGCTTCAAGGACTTGGGACGGCTCTAGGGACAAGTCACAAGCTGCCCATTATCCCCTGCCATCCCCACAGTTCCAGCTAGGGCACAGAATGCAGGGACAGAGACACATCTTGACAAGAAGATTCTAGAAACAAAGAGCCACTGCCTACAGCTCTGGCCACTGCCTTGAGCAAAAAGAACGGACAGACCTGGGGGAAAGATGAAATCATCTTCCTTTGCAATATGGGTTTCCCAATCCTCACTTAACAACAACAACATGGGAAAGCTGCCTAAAAGCTTCACACAGTAGCACAGGTCAAGTCAACACTAAGAAATAACAAGTCATGCAGAAACATGGCACATCACACCACCCAAGCGCTTGAAACTCACAAAAAAAAAAATATCATCGAGGCCTCTTTGGCCCACCCCTCCATGGCCATCGCACAAGCTCAGCCTAAATAGTACCCTGAGCTCTTAGCAGGGGCCGAGCAAAAAAATACCAAGGTCTTTAGAGCAGGGTGACAAAACAGATGCTGCAAAGCAGCCACCTCTCCTTACAACCCCCCGCCCCAAGAGCAAATAGAATCCAGCCCAGGCCTCAGGCCACCATCCCCCCTACAGATGCAGGGGGAGACCGGCAGGCACAGCTCAAAGGACCTATGTTTCTCTCTGGCCTAAGGCAAAAAAAAAAAAAAACACCACCTACAAGAAAGAAAAAATCCTTAGAGGGAGACATTACATTTCAACCACTGGGTTTTTTTAGGAAAGTGAACAGAGGAAATGGCTGAAAGAGCTGAGAGACCTAGGGAAGCTTGGTGCACACTCCACACAAGCCACAGCGGAGACAAGATAGCCCAGATTCACTAACGTCTTGCTTGTCAGCTTTATGTGGATGGAGCTATGCTCGTAAGGAAAAACAAAACGGGACCGAGAGCACACAACAGAGCTGCAAGCTTCCTGCTCAAAGGACCCGTTCCATACACAAGACTCTTAAGTGCTAAAATGCATTGCAAAGGTAGAAAGGTCAGGCTATCATGAAGATTCATCTTCCTCATTTTGGGGGACACCTCCGCAACACAGACACAGCACTCATTGGAGGAAGCAAAACAACACACGCTTCAGACCCTTTTCGGCAAGGAGCGTACAAAGGGAGGAATAGACAGGGACAGCTAGCAGGATGGATTTGGATCTGGGGGATTCAACAGGGCTGTAAATACAAGGCTTTCAAACAACCTGGCAAGGTCACATGCCATAGGAGGGAAAGAGACCATATACTGCAAACCATCATAAACGTACACTTGCTAACTTTCTGTAAGGAAAAACTAGACTAGAGTAACACCTAACAACAGACTTCCAAAACCACTTAGGGATGAAGGCTTCACAGCCCAAAAGCTAAACCAAAAAGCAAGGAGGAAAAACCCCACACCAGGAGGGAGACCCAGAGCGTAGAGGCCTTTTCAAAACAAAAGAGTGCACTGCACACAAATGCCTCCGGTACAAATAGACCACCACCTACTTGTTAGAATAGATCACATCACCCAGGGCCTACAAAGTTTCCCTATGGCAAAAGAAGCAGCCCAAGTAGTAATAAGAATAGGATGACAACACGTCACCCCCTGGGACACAGTAGTAAAGAATACAGACTCAGACCATGGCCCCCATGGCACCGCACCACCATGACATGCTACCATAAAAACTTTAGGGAGCCTCTGGCACTGACAGACACCGTGACACACCCAAAGTTCAGGGAGACAGGACAGGATGAATAACAAGACTCAAATGGCGGAAAGAAAGGAAGGAAGGACATATAGAGCAACAAATGGGCTTCAAGGTTTGCCACCCAACCCTAGGGAAAATCAAAGTCTCACACAGGTGGTACATAGGGGCTTCAACATAGGAAAGGAGGTTAGGACTCCCCTTCCTGAAAACCCCAGACACCACTGGGAATGCAGTCCAAGCACAGGCAGCGACACAACAACATCCACAGACAATGAACAAAACAGG
This sequence comes from Riparia riparia, assembly GCA_020917445.1. Lineage (NCBI taxonomy): Eukaryota > Metazoa > Chordata > Aves > Passeriformes > Hirundinidae > Riparia > Riparia riparia. Next base: position 12,352 of record JAIXNV010000840.1, read on the forward strand.
AGCACATCCTAACAGGCTCTCTCACTCAAACATCACCCTCACATAGGCAGACACACCTCAGCAAAACAGGAGACCGGCCTGCCATTCAGTCTTCACAGTTTACACCAGGAACACCTACATTCAAAAACACCTCCAAGGGGATAGCAACAACTCACACCACCGTGGGCACTCCAGTAAAAGGGCTGCACACACGAGACCAGAGACAAAGGGCCACCACCACCCCCAAGTCACCGGACATGCTGCAACACCCAAACGCACTCCTCCAAGCAAATGACCGCTCAGGACACACACCCCCTTCAAGGAACTTCCAAAACACAACCAAACACACCTCAGGCACAGGGAAAACAGAAAGGGAGCATCCATTTGCTACTCTGAGGTAAAAAACAAATTCATAGCAAGTTAGAACCACATTCAGGAGTTAAGACAAGGAGAAAGCACAGTGGGTAAAAAGAAAGGTCAAGCACATTTGTGGATCGGCCACTTCACTGCACACAGGTGGAAGGAATGCAAGGGACTTGACAAGGGCCGTGACCCAAGGCAGGAAAGCAGTGGCAGCATTTTGCTGGGGTGCCTGGGCTAAGAGACAGCAGGGACTGAATATTTTTCAATTGCCCACAGCTTCACAGGACCTTTGAAAACAACACAGGGCTCATGTCACGGTACAAACGGGACAAGTCAGCAAACCTTTAAAAAGGGCAAGGACAAAGGCACAAATGTCCCATGTATAGCTCTTCTAGACACAGAACACTAATTTCCAGTCCATGCACATGTTTAACAGAGTCACTGCAAAGGCCTTTCAGTACAACAGCAGGAGGGGAACAAACCTGGCCTGGTGGCGCTTTTTCCAATCCCTTAGACCCACTGGCCTGGGCTTGGCACCAGGATCGTCAAAACTCACTGCCTGACCGGCACTCAGCTCTTACAAAACAAACATAGAATAGCAGCATTTAGAATGACAACCTTAAAATGTGCAGAGGGTTCAACCCGTGCAAAGTACCCTGAAGAAGGGGGGCAAGGCAGGGAGAAACCAATGACCCCATGAAGTGACATCTCTACACCTGGGCTGCAAAAGAGGCAACACCTACGCCACGGCCTGAGGGAGAAAAAGCGGTGCGTGCCTGCATCTTCAGAGGTGCGATGGACAGCACCCGGTATGGGCAATGCAAGGTCACAAAAGAAATGGGGGGGACAACTGGCAACGGGACCCTCCAGATACTCAGCTCAAAGGGCACAAGGAGAGGCACACCTGATAACCTCTCCAGGACACCACAATGACACAGGCAAATTTGGGATTATTAATGTCTCAAAGGAGGCAGATAGGCTGGTGCAGGTATTCAGGAAACAGGGGCTAAAAGGAGGTGGGACAAACCTGAGGGGAAACAAGGCACTTCACCAAAACTTCAGTGTCGAAGAACAACGGGAGACAAGCCTCATCCGATGATGATCAACAGGTCTCAGCTTTATTTCAGTTTAATAGCCAATATATAGCATTATTCATTAGCTCATGCATATTGCAAAACTATAGCTCATGATTGGATTACAATATCTTGACACATGTTCTTCCTGTGATTAGCCTTGCGGTTACAATTCCCTTTGTCTAGCATTTTTCAGTTTCTTATTTCAGCATCTTGATGCTAACACCACCATTGTTATATCATTCTAGTGCTCAAGGATATTATGTCTTTGCTAACCATCACGTACACCATATAGACATAGTTACATTTTAACCAATTTAACAGTATCGTGGCCCTTGCTGCACAGCCATGCATCAGAAAAATTCTCCAGAGAAATTCTCCACGCTTCAGCTCTCACCTCACCTAGTAGACAGGCTGATCTCAGCAAAAAGGGCAGCCAAAATACATGAGAAATAAAAAGACACCTACCCAACAGGGGACTCGCAGGAGGCCATAGGAAACCAACGGGCTGAAAAGCTCCAACCGATGCACGCTGCCCAGACGGCTCTCACGTTTTCCCCTTCCTTCAAGGAACACCATCACAGGCAGGCAAACTCTTCTTCAACTGAAGACCTTGACACAATGAAAGAAAAGAGTGGGGTTAGGCACAGGAAAAAAACAGCCTTTGGTTACAAAGACATGGTAAAAGCAGTACCTGCAAAAACCTCTGCCCTTACCCTTAAGAAAACAACCCCATCCAGGGACTCCCTGGGGCTCCCCACCACACCCACAAGCGTCCCTACAAACGCCTGCTGCTCAGCCTCTTTTCACCCTGCAAAAGAAAACTATTGCAAGGGGCTGACACGGCTGCTAAAACCGAGGCCACGGGGACAATAACACTTGCCAGGGAACTAGAGGGAGGCCTTGGCCTACACGTGCCTTCTGGACTTGCCGGGTGCGGTGAACCGAAAGGCCACCGCTGACAAACTTAGAACGCCTTCTGATCCTAGCGTGTCGGGCCACAGGGTGGCCAGATGCATGGCCAGCACTTTCAGCACCAAACCCAGGAGGGATCAAAGTAGTTCTGCAACAAACAAGGCCAAGCTAGGGCATCACACAAGCCAGACACAGAGATACAGATACTCATGGCACGGGAAAAATCCTTCAAGGACTTTGGACGGCTCTAGGAACGAGACACCACCTGCCTGTCAGCCCCTGGCATCCCCACAGTTCCAGCCAGGGGCACAGCAGGAATGCAGAAATAAACACACACGTACCTTTAGAACCGGGTTCTAGAAACGGGCAATGCCCACAGCTCTTGCCGCTGCCTTGAGCAAACGCAAGAGCTACTCCTCAGGGAACACCTGCAATCGTCTCCCTTGCGACACAGCCTTGCCCTGCCTTACCTTCACCAGACAATCGCCAGCCCGCTGGGTGGCAGAGACGAGACGCATCTCTCTCGCTTCCTCACGGGCATGGTGGGTTTCTCCTCTGGATCTCTGCTCAAGCATCTCATAAGACAAATAACACAGGGTCAACCACATATAACCTCAACTCAAAGGCACGCACAAATACAAACCGTCCTGTCCCCAAATACGCATCTGGCCGCTGACTTAAAGGAAATAGGGCATTTGGACCTGCTCAAATAAGAATGCGACAACCCGCTCTTTAACAAATCCTCTGTCCTTAGGAACAGTCATTTGACTCCCTGGTCTATTTTCTGCATAGTCACTCTGTCCTTTTCTCTCTCTGACAAAGACTAAAGTGGAAAATTATCATGGGAATAAGAACATGGGAAAGCTGCCTAGAAGCTTCACACACTAGCTCACAGAATTAAAGGTTCAAGGCAACAAGAAAAATGTCACGCAGAAACATCACCCATCACACCAATCAAGCCCTCCAAATTCACAAAAACAACACCATAGAGGCCTCTTTGGCCCACCCCTCCGTGGCCAGCCCACAAGCTCAGCCCCAAGAGCACCCAGAGCTCTGAGGAAGGGCAAAGCAAAAAAATCTCTCAAGCTCTTTGGAGCAAGGTGACAAAGTAGGCGCTGCAAAGCACTCACCTGTCCTTACCCACCCCCCCCACCTGAGAGCAGATAGGATCCAGCCCGGCCTCAGGCCACCATACCCCCGAGAAGGGGCAGGGGGAAACCAGCAGGCACAGCTCAGAGGACCTATGTGTCTCTCTGGGCAAAGGAGGGTGCAGGGGCGGCCTCACATTCACGTGACCCTTCCGGCCAAGGCAGTGGTCATGTCGTGGTACGGACAGCAGAGGGCAGCAAAGCTTTACAAAAGGGAAGGACATAGCGGGAAAGCCCCACGCTTAGCGCTTCGGGACACAGACATTTCAACTCCATCCACATGTTAATCACGGTCATTGCAAAGGAATTTGACTGAAAGACCATGGGGGGGAGAAGAAAATAGGCCTGGTGCTTGCTTCTCAAAAGACTTGCACCCACAAGCAAGGACTTGGCCCCAGCCTCTGCAAAACTCTGCCTGATCTGCACCCCATTCTTACAAAATCAATCCTGCTTCATAGAAACAGGAGCATTTCAATTTGAAAATGGCCACGCGCTTGAAACCACGCTCCTGCTCAAACGGCCCTGAAAAGGAAGGGGGGTAGGCACCGAGAAACCCAGCAATGCATTCGGCAACTACATCTCCACAACTGGGCTGCAAAACAGGCCACACGTATGCCATGGCCTCAGGTGCAAAACCTGGGCAGGGATGGGTCTTCAAAGGTCCTAGAAGGGAAACAATAGACAGCACCCTGTATCATAAATGAAAGGCAGGCAACAAAAGGAAGCGGGGGGAGAAAGGGGAAGGGGACCCTCCACCTCCTCAGCTCAAAGGCCAGGCAATCCTCACAGCCTGCCTAGGACACCACAATGACACGGGGAAATGTTTTCACAGACTCAAAAGACGCACGTGGGGTGATGCAGGCGTTCCAGGAACTCTGCAGCTCTCACCTACTGGAGGTGCTCGTTGATTTTAGCAAAAACAGGAGCCATAACGTATGGGAAATAAAAAGACACATACCCATCAGGGATTCGGAGGAGGCTGTAGGAAACCCACGGGCTGACGAGCTCCAAAACGTGCACGGTGGCCAGACGGCTCGCACGTTCTCCCCTTCCTTCAACGAAAGGCATCACGGGACAGACAAACTCTTTTGCACCACAACTTTGCACCACTACCCCCCAAAAGGTGTCAGTTACACCTGGGGGTCTTCTACTGCCTCACATCTCCTCCCACCCACCTCTACAGCACCCTTCTGTCTCCGGGACACCTCAGATGTG
>JAIXNV010000841.1:916-15585 GCA_020917445.1 Riparia riparia
TGAGCTGTGTGATCTCCTAAGCTGTGGGGTCTCTCCTGGGCTGTGGGGTCACCTGCATGGCAGGAGGCAGGGGCTGGCTCAGCAGCTGAGGGCTGGGAGCTGTGGGATCCCCCTGGGGTCAGTTTGGGTGGCTGTCACCCCTGGCTGTCACCCCTGGCTGTGACACCCCCCGTCCCCCCAGGGCTGAGGGGACACAGCCAGGCCCAGGCTGCTCTGACTGCGCTGATTTGGCCACAATCCTCTCCCAGCCTGGCCGCTGCTGCAGGCAGCGACTCCCAGCACACCCCAACCCCACAGCTCGGCTCCTGTGCACGGGGCAATTCCAGGGAAAGGAGGGGCTCGGGATCGCCGGGAGCCACCCTCTGTCCCCAGCCCCCAGCAGCCCCAAGGAAACAAACCTCTGCTGCCTGAGAGCTTTTCCAGCTTTTTCTTAGGAAAAGTCTTCCCACTCCTCTGGAGCGACAAAATCAGGAAGTGATCCCACTCCACAAGTGCACGGAAATCCAGCTGTGGGCTCTTATTGCTGCAGTGGGAAACCTGGGCCTGGCCGAGCCCTGCCAGAGCTCAGAAACCAGGCAAATACTCCGTATTTCCACCATCAAACTGAGAAAAGCCTGCTGCACATACTGTTTCTGGGGAATAAGGCTGGTCCACACTTGCCTTTTGTTTTTTCTTCTCGACACACCACAGGAAAAGCTAAACTGTCAGCAGTGTGGGGCAGCTTTGGCGCTGCTCACCCGCCCAAGAGGCTCCTCAGACCCTGCTGGGATTGTGGAGTTCCCCAAGAAGTCTCAGCAGCTTTTGTTAATACCGGAAACGAGTAATGAACAGAGACCTGCAAGAGCAGCCCCACTTTCTACAGCAGCATGGAGAAAAGTTAGGAAATGATCCCAGAGCAGAACCTGGCTTCTCTTGGCTCTGTCACCAGGGTGCAGAAAGCCAAAAACCCAGAGGTGCAGACTTGTCCTGCCAGTGCTGATACTCCTGCTGGCAGGTGCATGGACAGGGTCCCTGCAGATCTGTCTTCCAGAGAAAATGCCTACGTTCATTTTTGAAAATAGCCCTGGAGCCGAGGCTTTGTGCCCTGCAGAGGACACGTCTAAGGAGCCCTGGATTCTCCAAGCAGACCAGGAGATCCCTTTCCCACGGATCCTACGGCAGCTGTCCCGTTTGCTCAGGGATTTGCAGCAATCCCTCCTGCTTCTTCACTCACTCGCAGTGCGCAGCTGCAGGTGGGGGCACTGCTAAGTTGTCACCCTGAGTTCTTCTGAGTTTTTTAAAGCCTTTTGATTGTTCATAAAATGGAGTCAGACTTTTTAGCTACTGTACAATATTAGGAGCAGTTTCTGCCTTTTCTCACACATGTAACATAAACAAATCCTTTGTTTTTCACTCTCTGTCCTTTGTTTGCATATTTCTAACCTGAAAACAATTGTAACTGACAGCTGGTCTGGCCACTGAGGCTGAGGGGTGAAAACTCCAGAAGCCAATCCACAGCCAGACCCACAAATGTATAAAGAGTAAGGAATAACCAGGCAGAGGGGCTCTGGGCTTGGCTCAGCCTTGGGCTCTCTCAGAGGAACTCTCTGCCCTGTGAAGTCTCTCATCTCCGTGTGGTTGCTTTGGGTATCCCGATCACACTAAGTGATTACCCGTGCCTGTCTCTGCCACCCCCCACCTCTGGCTCATGGCCTCCATGTCTCTCACGGTGATTCTCCAAGATGAGAAGGGATGTTTGGTGCAGTGCTGGCAGGACTTGGGGAGGCCGGGCCCCACCTGCATCCCCGGGAGCGAGGCGTCAGCAGGGCCAGGGCAGATTTGGGATGCAGCTCGCGGGGGCAGCCGCGGCTCGCATTATGCAAACAGCTCTGATTAGCGCCACAGCCAAGGCCTCCTGCAATCAGGCCAGCTCATGGCTGGAGGCTTCCCACTTGAAATGAAGTTAAAAATAGTTGGCCTTTGTTGTACCAAGAGCTTGGGCAGCGGTGACCTTTTGTGTCTGCGGAGCCGCTCCCGTAACGCGCCCCTTAACATTTAGAGGATGCGCTCGGCCCCGGCGTGCTGCTCCCTCTGCTCTCTCCACTCTGGATCTTTTAGCTCGTGCTGTTTTCCTCCGGACCAGCCCTGCTGGGGAGCATTGAGGAGTTCAGACAGCTTTGGAGATATCAAACCACGCAGCCACTGGGAATTCCTCCTCTGGCACTTCCAGCATTCGCGGGTCTGGGCACGGCCCCCGTGCTGCCCCCGTGCTGCTCAAGATGAGTTTGATTCCCATTTTCTTCTTAGAAACTTGACTTTCCACCCTCTGAAACACAGAATTCCCACACATCCTTGTAATTCCCTGAGGAACAAGCTGAGGACAGATCACTGTGCTGGAAGAACCCACACTCAGTACTAACACAACACCTGTGGGTGTTTTATTTTCTTTTTCTCTTTTAGGGCTGGGATTAAAGCACAGGAGATGCAGTTTTCTTGTGTTTGGACTCAGTTGTTTATTAATTCTTAGCTATAACACAGTCTCACAAGATGTGACTTCCAGCCAACAAGGTAGAAAATGGCTCTGTCTCTAACCCTTTACAAGGTCTTTTAAATGCTAATTATCCAATAATGAGATGCCACCTAAATTATTTTTACTTTTAACCCAATAACTGACCACCCAAGGCCCGCAATGTGGACCTTTTTTACCCAATTAGAAAAAAAAAAAAACCCAAATCCTGAAGAAGGTGAAAGAAGAACTTAGTCAACACACTAAATCCTCCATATTGCTTTTATATATGACTATATCCTAAACCCTTAAACTCTAAGTTTTTCACCCTGTGATATCACACACTTCTATTCAAACCACACACCCACAATCCCCGTGCTGTAATTCAGTTTTGGAAGCTGCTCCACGGCCTCAGGTCAATGCAGTGTTTGCTTGAGGGTCAGTGCCTGCTGGAACAGGAAGCCTGAAATTCTCAGCGCCCAGGGTTCCAACAAACACCCATCCCTCAACCTCCCCACTGGGAATTTTCAGGCCTTTAAGGGGTAAGCTGCCATGCAGAGGATATTCCCTTATGCAGGATGGGAATATTTAAGGCTTGGCCAAAAGGGAGCATTGAAGCACATCAGATTTCGGAAGCGAACACCAAATTTTTGCTGGCAGCACCAAAACCGGGTGAATCATCCGAAAGAGGCAGGCAGGAAAAGCTTCACACTTTGCAGGGAGCCACTGAGGAGTCTGGTGGAGAAAATGGACAGGAAGAATTTGAACCAAAATCTAGTAATCTGGTATTTTTAATGACCACAGGAAGTGAAATTCAAAATACAAAGGCTCAACAGACAGTAGCAGATGCCTTAATTTTGTCACTTTAAAATGTGTGCACAGGAAGAATTTCCTCAAAGAAGCCAAGAGTGAGAGAAACATTTATGAGAGCAAAATTGCAAGTCGTCTTCAACTTATCCACCAACTTTCCCAGGAAGCTGGATCTTCTCCAAGCAGTTGGGAGCAGCAGAGACCATGACACGTGGTGGCTTCATGCCCCAATCCATGGCTAAAGTTGGTCCTGCTTCGAGCAAGTGAATCTTCTGAGGCTCCTGCCAACCTGAGAGCCCTCGGTGACCTGGAGAGCCTCTTAGAAACTCCATCTTTTTCTATTTCAGAGTGCTGTGCTCGCCCCACGTTCCTCTGGCTTTTCCCGCTCTGCCCTAATGGTCGCAGCAAGAATTCTGGAATTCTGTTTCCGAGCAGTTTGTCTGCTTCTCCCGCCCTCTGTGGGATGAGGTTCCCATCATCAGAGAGAGATGGAAGGGCTGCATCCCTGTCCTCTGGAGAAATTTGTCTTGGTTTAAGAAGACAGGGAAAGATGGAGCTTCCCTTGGGATGGAGAATGTAAGCCCCCTCCCTCCAAATTATTATAATTTTGAAATTAAGGGGCTTTCGGGCAAAGATATGGGAATAGGGATAAGAGTTCTTTGCTAGGAATATCGAAAATACAAATGTAGTAGTACAAAAACAACAACAACAACAACAGAAAAAAAGCCACCCAAAAAACAAAAAAAAACCCCCAACCAACCAAACAAAAACAACCCCAAAAACCAAGGAAGCAAACAAACAAAAGAAGAAACCACTGACAGAATCAGAACACAGCCTGACACGTTGTTGGTCAGGGTGTTGGGAACAGTCCAAAATAAATCCTCCTGCAGTGCCAGCCGTGGTTCTGTGGGAGCAGAGATGATCCTGTAGAAGCTCCCGTGGTGCTGAGATGGCTCCGGGGTCCCTCTGGCAATCCAGGGCACACAGCCTGTGCTGCTGTTCCCAGTGCCAGCTGTGATCCAGCTGGGAATGCCGGGCTCCTCCCCTGGCTGCAGCATCTCCCCGTGGAGGATGGAATTGTCTCAGCCCTGCAGTGAGCCTGGATGGGCCAGGAACAGCAGAGATCTCTGCAGGGAGGAGGGGTCCTGGAAGGGATAGAGAGCACTGCCCCAGATGACAATAGAATACCTGCCTTTGGTTACCTCTTGCACTGCAGCCTCAGACAGGGGAGCAGCAGGTTTGAACACAGAAGTCGCTTACAGGAGTGGAGTCACCGCTGCTGTGTCACCAAGTCCTTTGTCACTGCTGTTCCCCCAGCCTGGTGAGACCTGGCCTCTCCAGATGAATGGTCTGGGCAGAGCTCTGCTGAGCTGCGCTGCCCAGGCTGGTGTAACATCAATCTGACGTTGGCTGACTTGGACATTTGGTATCTTTTCCTTATCTCTCACTCCTGTGCCGGGAGATTTGAGTCTCAGGAATGGTAGCACGTCTCGAAGTGCTTTCCACACCTTTGAGCCGTTACACAAGTCCTCTGTCCTCTGTTTGGAAGCTGGATAAAGCAAAGTGCCATTTGCCTTGGTTTAACTCCTCAGGAGCCAAACTGTGCTTCTGTGCCAAAAAAAAGAGCAGCCTGGCAGCACCCAAGCTCAGGTGACAGGAAAGCAGGGGCTTTTCACAGAGCCTGGTTTTCACACGGCCCAAAAATCAGCAAAGAGCAAGACAAGCAAGTTGCACTGATAGTGCAATTGTCAAAATCCCTGTCACTTGCTGCCTTATCTGTCCCAAACCACACTGTTTGTGTTTTATGATTTATTTTAGCTTATTTGTGATTTATTCTTTGGCCTGGCTGGGGCCCAGCTCTGTGTGTTGGTGTCCATGGCCAGCTGCAGGGGGCTCTGGCATTCCCGGGGGACACCCAGGTGACACAAACGTCTGGGACCGTCCCCAGGAGCCCTCCCAGTCCCACGGGTGGTGTCATTGCTGGGCTGGGGCTGTGTGGACAGGCTCGGGGAGGGTTTTTCCCTGATCCCACCTGGGGAGCTGTCCCCACCTGCCTTAACAAAGCCTTATCCCGCAGGCTGCTTTTTCAGGGAATGTGTGACCAACGCTCTGCTTTCCTCAAAGTTTCGCTCCCCCACAGATCCAGGGCAGCACGAGAGGAGTCCCTGGCCAGCCCTGCTGCTGCGGTGGTTTCACGCAATTCAGAGGAAATCCCGACTCTTTGGACCAGGAAAGGAGAACAGGAGCGCATACAATAAACACCCTGTCTCGGTTTGAAAGAGACAGATGTTTGCTAAGGAGAGAGGCAGGTCTCTCTAGCAAATGAGGAATTCAAATCCTTCCCTCCGTGTTATTATAATTTGGAAGATTAAAGAAAAACTTTCCAGTCAGAGCTATGGGGAAAAGGAATAGCAGTCTTTTACTAGTAAATATAACAGGACAAACAACAACAACAAAAAACAACAGCAATTGTAATAATAGTAAAGAAAAAAAAATCAGAACCAAGAACCCTGAGGGCAAACGGTGGAAGCTCCGGCGCTGATGGCTGGAAGCTGGAAGCGGTGGAGTGTCCTCGGCAGGCAGGGGGGTGCCTGGGCAGGCAAGGTGGGCAGTGCCTGGGAGCCCGCAGCAGCTGGAGCCGGGCTGACCCAAAATCCAGCAGGACAGCGAAGAAAACTCCAAATTCCTGGACATTCCAACAGATGATAGAACTCCCAGGACTAGATTCCTCCGTTGACCATGGCCTCCAGGCAGCAAGCAGTCACCTGATCCGTGCTCTCCAGAAGACTGAGCCAGTAGCGTCTGTCCACCCCACAGCTCTCTGGGAGCCTCCTCCCTTCCCCAAAAACGAAGTGATCCGCTTCTTTTGTTAAGTTAAGCAACCTTTAACTATCAGTACTTAAGTCTCCTAGCAACTCATGGTGGGGAAAAATTCTACAGGAAAAACTTAACCCTTACCACACCCGTAACGGTGCTGGGGGCGCAGAGGGGGCCGTGGCCTCTGGCTCTGCCCCAGCAGGGATTGCTCCCGCTCCCCACGGACTGGGCAGGCTCCCCACAGCTCCTGCTGGATCTCCTCCTGGAGGCACCTCCTGCTGCTGCTGGGGACAAGAGACTGTGGTGGGGATGCCGCAGGGCTGTGACGCTCCAGGTTTGTACCCCAGCCCCTCCCTGGCTGGCATTCCATGGCTGTGGAATGGAATCCCGGCCTGCCGGTCAGCTTGGGGCCGAAGGAAGCGGATAGAGAGAAGCAAGAAATGTTGGATGTCCCAAGGCCTGACGTGTCCCGGTGCTGCCAGAGCGCCTTGGCCGCGTTTCTCCCGTCTGGACGCACCATTAAAAAGTTTGATTTTGCTGCCTGCTTACAGCTGAGTGGTTTCGGCCTCCGAAGGGCTCCGTTAGAGACATCCCTGGTTGTGTGGGGGTCCCAGGTGGGTTTGTGGAGCAGGGGGGTGACAACACTTCCCTGGCAAAGGGAAATGGGTGTCGGGCTCTCCCGTCCACCTGGCACACGCTGATTTCCAGCACAGGGGACACCAGCCTGGCTACCTGAGGTGGCAGGGGCTGAGTTCTGCCATCTCCTGCGGGGGGGAGAGGAAATCAGAGTCCAGAGGCTGATCCGCCACAGCCCCCGTTCACCCCCAGCGCTCATCCCAGTCCCACACAGACCCCCGGCAGTGAGGGGCCGCAGCAGGGTTATGGGGGGTGGCTGACACTTGGGGAATAACCAGTGCCCCAAAATCCAGAGAGAACAGCCGTGAGGGAGAGAGAAAACCTGCTCAGCACTGGGGTTTGTCCTGACTCTGACATTCTTCTGGTGTCTCGTAAAAAGGCACATTTGGTGATGGGCAAAGGGGGGTACAGGCCACACTCCTGCAGCAAACACGAACAAAGGCTGATCTAAACTGCTGTAGAAATGCCAGTTTGAATGGCTGAATGTTTGAATTCCACCCCCCACCCCCAGCTATAACCCCTCCACCGTTCCCAGAGGGCAGCAGAAAAAGGGCAGTGCCTTCAGTGCCAGGATTATTTCTCCCTGCACCAAAGCACATCAGGAGCTGCTGTTAACACCAGGGGCCGTTCACTTGGAGCTGCCAGCTGTGCCAAGAGAAAAAAAAAAAAACCCCACCAGAAATGCTGTGATGGGCTCCCTGTGTGCCAGTGCAAACAGATGGTTTGGATAAATAACCGTGGCTGGGAGCGTTCCTGCCCAAACCTTGCGGAGGGGATCCTTCAGGTGGAACTGAGCATGGAGAACCTGCCAGCAAAGCCGACAGCAGCTCTGCCCAGCTGTGCTTGGGGCGAGGAGGCTCCAGGCTGGAAAAAGCCTCGGCAGAAAGGGCAGAATTAATGACATGGGAACGTTTGTCTGGGTAAAATATACGGAATTTCAAAAAAATTGTTCCCCTTGACTTGTGGCTCGTAACGAATTAAAGCTGCGCTGCAAGATGCCTCATTTCTATTGGGCTGGACTGGAGGGCTGAGGTGGTGCCAGGGACATCACCCCAGGCCTGCTGGGGCCAGGAACAGAGGGGCTGGAGGCTCCCAGAACCATCCCTGTGATCCAAGGCAGTGTGTGCAGGGATCCCAGTGCCGCTGCAGGGGACCCCTGGGGGCACAGCACGGGTGGAAGCCCCTTGGAGCCTCGTTCCCACCTGGCTGGGGGTCCCCAAGGGCCACCACCCCAAGCTGGGCATTTGTGACAGCCCCTCTGAGGCAGCAAGAAGCATTCCTAACCACATGGTCCTGGAGGGATGCACACAGAGCTGGCTTCACAGGACCTCTTCAGGCTTTTCCAGACCCTGGAAAGCCACCCTGGATATCCAGGGGGCTGGGTCAGCTCTCACCTCTGGGTTCAGCCTTCAGGAACAGGCAGCGGGTGCTTTGGGTGGCTCCTGAGGCGCTGAGGAGATGGGTCGGGGTTCGTTCTCGCTGGACACCCACAGATTCCTGGATATAATCATGGTTACGTTGGCTGCTCCCCCTTTATCCTCCCTTCTCCAGAGTCAGGGTTTTACTCTGCTCTTCCAGGATTTCAGCCTTCCCCGGGAAATAAAGCTCCAGCCCAAGCCCCACAAGTGTTGCAGTGCGGATTTGCTGCTCAAAATCCCACCCTCCCCTAAATGCTCTGGGAAGAACAAGGCTGCTAGGGGAGGAGGGGATCTCAAGTGCACTTTATTGAGCTAAAAATAAGTTCACTCAAGGAAAACAAAATCCACATCCAGCAAGGATGCGAGAGGATGATGGCAAAGAGATGAGGGCACAACAAAGCAGGGGAAAGTCCCTTTTCCCAGACTTTGTGCTGAAACCACAGCAGGGGCGAGGTTCTGCTGCTGAGAAAGAAGAAGGTTGTTGGGAAGGAAGTGTGTTAGAAATGATATCCTCAGGAAAGCCTGGAGTGCAGCAGAGCTGACATTAACGAGGCAGAATTAAAGAAAGGCTCCATCAGATGAGCCTTGCCCGTGCTTCTGCTGGGTTCTTACACAATTAAACTCTGAGCTCGGGGCTTCTCCCGCGGCCTGTTCTTAACCAAAGCTGTCCCACTCTCACCCTGCCAGGCACAGCTAAAATTAGCTGGGCAAGAATTGCACAACCCAGCCACAAATTAGCAGATCCAGAGCGCGATGCTTGACATTGTCCCGAAGTCCTCGGTTCCCACTGAAAAATAAAGCTGGTCTGGAGAGCAGGACTTGGCAGGAGAAGGGAGAGCTCGAAATAGACGTGGCTGCCTGCTCTGGGTACGGGGAGTGCTGGCTGAATGGTTTAATTAGCTCATGGTAATGAAAAGTAAATTCTGAATCCTCTCCCCTCCAGATTTTCATCCTGCCAAATGTTCAGATAACGCACGTTCAGATGGCTGAACTGCTCCTAACCCCAAACAGTTGGAAGCTCCACGGTAGGAACAGTCCCAAGGTTCAGCGCCTGACGTTCCTTCCATCCCCATCAGGGCCGGTCGTTCCAGGCTGGAAAACCACGGGAACAAACAATCCTTGGTCCAGGATCACCTTTGCTTTGTGCTCCGCTGCACAGACCCTCAGTGCAGCCCCATTTCAGCCTCAAACTGCCTCCCAAAATCAAAGTGGGCATGGAGATGACCCAGGCTGCTGGGATGGTTGAAAAATGTCCAGCAAAAAATCCCTGAAAGGCAAATTTAGGTTTATTTCACTGGGGGCTGCGCCCGTTGCCTGGAAGTGCCTGCCCAGCCACCTCTGCTTCCACCAGAAACAAGGGAGGACAAATCCCTTCCCAGCCCTTTTTTACTGAAGCCCATCCTCACTTAAAATGGGAGAAAAAAAATAAAATGTCCACTTTCAAAATGAGCAATCTGCACTTTTATTTTCCCTTTCTAAGGGAATATTTTTTAACCTCTGGCTGTGGGTCAGAGGGAAACCAGGGGAAGAAGGGTTCTTCTCTTCCAGACCACCAGAGCCTTTGGCTTAAGAAATCCAGACAAAGCTGCTGAGAAAGTGATGCCAAACATCAGCCATTCCAGGGGAAACCTCTGAAACCATTCCCTTTGCTGCTTGGATTCCTCCACTGTCCATCTGTGCCCAAAAAAACACCTGGAGAAGTTCTCCAGGGAAGCATCCACGCCAGAGGAGGACCTGCGCTTGAAATCAATACAAAAAATAAACAGCACTGCCAGCGTTTTTGAGAGGAGACAACAACTCCATCTCATTTTTCTGTCCCCATTCTCTGCCTTGCTGCGGTCTCTGACAAAACATTGATGGGGGGGGTTTCTGACAATAAAATTCATTTATTTTACTGCCATAAATGAACCCAACAGGGAGCTGGGCTGCTCCCTGTCCCTGGGTTCTGGCTGCCCCCTAAGTGCTTGTTGTTAATTGAGAGAAAAAAAGGTCGGCCCTTTTCTTCTCCAGAGCGCTGGAAATGCAGAAAATTTGTATTTCTGATGCATGCCAAATTCAGCAGAACGGGGGAGAATTTGATTTTTGCTTTCAGGCAACGTCTGCTGTATCACTATTTCCATTTATTTGTGCAAGTGTCTCCTCTACTTCTGCTTTGTACTGGCAGCTCATAAAAGGCAGATAAGAGAAACTGCTCTTAGTGTCTGCAAACTAATTTGGCGAAATCAATTAACACATTAATGAATTAAAGAGTGTTACCATCTTCACATTTCTTCCCCTTGATAATGCCAAGCAGTGCAATTGGAGGGTGAAGATTTGCACAGTTTGTTATTGCTGGGAGCTTTGCTAATTATTTTTTTTTCCTGCATTTCTGTCCCAGGAAATGCCATCAAGCCGTGGCGAGGAGGGAAAAAACCAAGCAGGGCTTGTTCCCCATGTGAAGAACACTTGAAAAAAATCCAGGGAAAAGGCATCCCAGATGGAAATCAGTAATCCACAGCCCTTCTGGGCCTTGCTACTCCCAAAGTGTGGGAGCAGGGATGGTGCTGGAGACAGCAGCTGAGGAGCAGGAGGGGAGGAAAGGAGAATATCCCCCAGCACATCACTGCCATGGTGGCGAACCCTCCCCTGGCTCACTCGGAGGTGAGAAGGGAGCTCAGCACAGGGAGGGCTGAGGAATTACTGACCCAAACCCAGCTCTTCCACCTGCTCAGTTTTCTAATCACAAAGCTGCAGGACACCCAGTGAATTGTATTTCCCTTCACCTCCCGCCTGACTCCGCAGCCCCTCTCTGGGTGTTCCCCTCTCTGGGGCAGCAGCAAGCCAGATTCACACACAGAATTATTTCTCTGTGGTTCTCACAGACCTCGGGGCTTGGGGTTGCCGAGGGAGAGGGGGGATTTGCCTGCCCATATTTATAATATAATAATATATAAATAATATATATATAAAATAATATATAAATGAAAACTCTTCCAGTGCTTAGAAGAGAGTTGTTTCCATCCTGATCAAACACGTCCAGCGGAGCATCCACGAATGCCACTCAGCTGGAAGGAAGATGCAGGGAATCCAGAGGGAATCCACGGTGCAGCTTTATTTTCCTTTCGGTGGACACGCACATCACATCCACCACGCAGGCTGAGGGATCATCCTCTCCGTGGCTCTGAGGGACACAATTCCCAGAGTCAATGGCCGAGGATAGACAAACACCTTCACAGCAGCACCAGCACACCTCGGTCCCTCGCAGGATCAGGATCAGAGAGAGCAGAGAAGTGTCTGAATTCCCTGCTCCACCCAGGCATTCCCTTCTGCCAGGTGCCAGGCTCAGAGGGAGCCAGGAGCTGATATGGGAGAGGCAGGAGGTGGAGCAGAAGAACGCGTGGGGTGAGCGGAGTTCAGCGGTGTTTCACTCCCTCAGCTCCGATTAGGGCTCTCCCGGTTTTGGGTGCGCTCCTTCGGAATGGTTTGGGAGCTGGGAATGGGGGAGATGAGACTTCCTAAAAGCTGCTGGCTTGGAAGAACTGCCACGGGGGAATTGGGATTGAAACATCGGTGTGACATCACAGCTTTCACCCGAAACAACAGGAAGAAAACCAAACCTTCCAGCAGGCTCCAGGCATTGATGCTGCAGCCCGTGAGCGAAGCCAGATCCTGCCCCTCACTCCCAGGAGGAAAAGGGGGCAGGAATTCCTTCCCCCACACACAGGCACAGTGGGAATGGGAGCAGCAGCGCAAACCCCGGCAGGGTCTGGGGCCCCCAGCCCCGGCAGCCAGCAGGGAGCAGGCGGGAATGTTCCCTGTGGCTGAGCAGGAGCACACGGGCAGCCCCAGAAAGGAAATGTCATCGTTTGAGCTCAGAATCGTCCAGTTAAATACGTAGGAAATATCCAAGAGAGGAAGGCTTTGCTGGGAAGGGCTGGAAGTGACCACAAAGGTTCCAGGTGCACCAGGCACCACACACTGAAGAGATAAAAAGCTGCAGGGTATTCTCTGGGAGGAGGTTGCAGGCTCGGCTCTGAGGTTTTGTCATTTTTTCTCTTTTTTTTTTTTTTTTTTTTTTTTCCTTAAACCGGTATTTTCTGTCTTTTTTTAGGAGGGGCTCCTGTGTCGGATGTCAGCCCTGTTCCCACACAGGGGAGCAAGGGCAGGTCACAGGCCCAAAATTAACTGCCCAGAGACGACATTTGAGCTCCACTCCAAAGTCCTCCAAACAAGATGAACCCTTTGGTCTCACCTTTGGAGAGGTGAAATTTCTCTTTCCAGCCCCAAACCAGCAACTTGGTTTTGCAGCTTTCACTGCAGGCCCCTCAAATCTTGCTTTTCAGCAGGTGAAATCTGCCTTTGGAGGAGGAGGGCTCTGCCTCCACAGAGCCCGGATTCCACAGGCTCCCATTCCAGAATTTCCTCCCGGTCCCCTGCAGGATTCCACATCTCTCGTCCAGGCTCTCTGTCCTAAACCAGCGCTGCTGCATCCCAGCTTTTGTTATCTCCCAGTCCCTCAGGGCTCATTAAGGGCTGAATTAGACTGTCCATGGCCCTAATTAATCCTTCAGCTCTCTGGGAAGCAGCCGGGGCTTTTCTAACCAGCGCTCCTCACCCGTGGCGTCCGCTCCCTGCCGTGATCTGGAGCGTGCGATCCGCCAGGGCTTGGAAACGGAGCGAGGCAGGAGACAGGCATCTCCCCCCCTGCTGCTCTTAATTGCTATTAATTGCAGTGGCCAGGGCTGTGAGGGGACACCGCAGGACACGGTGGAGAGGCAGCTCGGGCTCGGTTTGGGAGGCCGATTTCCCAAAGGGCACTGGGAGGGTTGAGGTGGGATTTCTGGAGGAAAGCTCCACGCAAGGGCAGAGCTGTGGGTAAAACCGGGAAGAGGAGGATCAGGACCCTCCCATGCTGAGATCTCTCAGGGATATGGGGTTTTTGGGGTGTTTGTGCAGGGCCAGGATGATCCTGATGGGTCCCTGTGATCGGGACACACAAAGCAATCACACGGAGACGAGAGATTTTCCAGGGCAGAGAGTTCCTCTGAGAGAGCCCAAGGCTGAGCCAAGGCCCAGAGCCCGGTTTTTCTGAGTTACCCTGGTTTTTCTGAGTTTTTTTATTTAGCCTTTTGGATTTCATAATGGAGTCAGATCTTTTAGTTACTGTACAATATTAGAGCAGTTTTCTACCTTTTCTCACACATGTAACATAAACAAATCCTTTGTTTTTCATTCTCTGTCCTTTGTTTGCATATTTCTAACCTGAAAACAATTGTAACCGACAGTTGGTCTGGCCACTGAGGCTGAGGGATGCAAACCCCAAAAAGCCAATCTTCTGCTAGACCCAGAAATGTATAAAAAGTAAGAAATAAACAAAGGGGCTTTTTTGCTTCCTCCTCTCTCCGCTCTCTCAGCAGTGAGCTGGGATCAGAAGGAACTCTGCTTTGCAAAAATCTCTTGTCTGTGTGTGACTGCTTTGTGTGTCTCGGTGACATGTTTATTTCTTACTTTTTATCCATTTGTGGGTCTGGCTGTGGATTGGCTTCTGGAGTTTTCACCTCCCAGCCCAATGGCCAGATCAGCTGTCAGTTACAATTGTTTTCAGGTTAGAAATATGCAAACAGAGGACAGGGAATGAAAAACAAAGGATTTGTTTATGTTACACGTGTGAGAAAAGGCAGAAACTGCTGCTAATATTGTACAGTATCTAAAAGGTCTGACTCCATTTTATGAACAATCAAAAGGCTTTAAAAAACTCAGAAAAACCAGGGTGACAGGTCCCGCCCAACGCAGCACATTCCGTGATTCTGTGACTTCAAGACACCACGGAACATCTCTGCCCCGACAGAAAAATGAGGGCAACAGCTCCATCGGGCTGCAGCTTGGGATCCCAAACAGCTGATCCTGGAAGCTGCTCCCTGGCCTTCGGGGTGTGTGGGATAGCTGGGCCAGAGAAATCCTACAAACAGGACATGTCCGTGCCCTCAGCACGCTCTGACAGCCTCGGAATGCGCTGATTTCCTCACAGACACGCGGCAACGCAGAGAATTGGAGAGGGAGAGCTGTGCTGGAGCTGTTCAGGGGTCAGGGATGCTCCTCAGATCCCGAGGGACTGGGGTCGCTGGGCCTCACCCTGAGCTCAGCCCCAAAGCTGCCACAGGGCTCTGGGAAAACACTCTGCTGGTAGGAAGGGAACAGGCTGGGGGAGCCACAACATCTGGGCACAGCAGCAGCAGCTGTGCAGGCTCCCTGCAGGACAGACCCCAACAGAGCCACCACGGCAACAGAGGAGTTCCCCTCACAGCCCCGGCTGTGGCCCAGGAGCCGAGCTGAGGGTCACCTGGGCTCAGGGTCACCTGGGCTGAGGGTGACCTGGGCTGAGGGTCACCTGGGCTGAGGGGTCACCTGGGCTGAGGGGTCACCTGAGCTGTGGGGTCACCTGGGCTCTGGGGTCACCTGGGCTCTGGGGTCACCTGAGCTGAGGGGTCACCTGGGCTCTGGGTCACCTGGGCTCTGGGGTCACC